>JAZGTK010006220.1:0-21131 GCA_036877625.1 Ambastaia sidthimunki
TCATTTCCCAATCTCATTCCTTTCTCTCTCCAAACTACTTTTCTGTCTCGCTTCACTGTCCTACGAAATAAAGGCGAAATACCCAAAATAACAATAAAGAAATTAATCAAAATACGGCAACATACAGGGAAAGCCATTCTATCAATAAACGCAGGAAGAAAAGTGCTTGCTGCATTTTTAACTCGTAAGATGTAGATGTACCTGACGCCGGGTGTCACGTCTGCTGAACAGCCCAATGATCCTCTTTCCCTTCAGGACACACACACACACACACACACACACACACAGGCTGTGGAGCATTTATCTGTTTGTTTATGCATTCTGGGACTATAGTTCTGTATGTTGGAGTCTGTTAAATATGCTTTGGAGAACAAGCAGCACTGCTGGGCAGTGAGGTGTGAAATATTAAAATAATCTTTCTGCCAAATTGCTTCTCTCGGGGTACATATGAAGGATCATTTTCTCTGTGAATGATCCAGGGGCGGGCATTTCGATCCAGGTATGTTCACTCCTATGTGACCATTAACGTGAGAAACGTCCGCAAGGTCCTGGCTAATGGACATTAACCTTCATTTGCATATCAATTGGGTTTAAAATGCAGGACTTGGAACCCAGCGCTGGTTTTCAGAAACAAATGCAGCTGGGAAATGGAAGACAGTAGCTGTGAGGTGAAGAAAAGCAGTAATGGTGTCCAAAAGCTTGAGGGATTGTTTAATACGGCTCATTGTCTCATTTCACACAATAAAGATTTGGACCCGTACTGTATTTTAAAGGCAGTATGGACAGTACAGCCCTTCATTAAATGTGCCTGCCGGGTAGTCTCAGTTTACTTTAACCAAGTAATGTTTATAAGTTCCTTAAAAAGTTTCTGACTACTGGCAAATAACATTTTATTACAAGGATTTCTGGTATATTTGCTTCTGATGGATCAACCCTGGCATTCTGTGGTGAAATATTTTTCTCTAACGAGGCTAAACTGTATATTTTACCCTCGTACCTGGCAACCGATCTCCCACACTGTGCTAGTTTTGTCTCTTGTAGCACTCTGGGGTCCCTTTCTTCTCACATAACAAAATAATGTCAGCTCAAATCAATATTTCATGCCCATTTATTTACTTATTTTGTAAGCAGCCATGTAATAAGAGGGATAATGTACAGTCAGCCAGTCATTAACGGAAAATAAACCCCAGCAAAATGATGGAAGATCACCCTGTTGGGTGTTTTTTGTGATAATGACCCACTGGCAGTACATTATCCATTACTTATTTACTGGGCAAAGGCCATTTTTACTCACAATCAGTACTTGGTGAGAGTTAAATTGGGAGCCTGACTACACTGAATATTTAGGCTTCAAACAACTGTAAGATTCTTCACAAAACTGCACGAAGAAGAAACGTAACCATTGTCAACAGCATCAAATATATAATACCTGACCCACATCCTCAAGTGCGTAACACAGAACATCACATAGAAAATTTATCACAGCCATCAATATAGAGAGTTAATGATACTTTTTCATTATAAATGAACAGAATACTATTATCAAGTAAGTAAATAAAAATGTGTGTTTGAAACTGTATTCTTGCCTTTCTCTGAGACACTACAGGTAACCCTTCAAAAATAATTTTACTTTCAAAGCTGTCTGGTTCAGTTAGGGGGAGGTTTCAGGTGTCATTGTCCTTGTGCTTACAACATGTCCAAAAACAAAGAATAAACAACATAAGATTTATTAGTGCAGAGGAGGAGTGCTGACACAACTAAGAAAATAAAATAAAAATAAAAATAAGTCAATTGCAATTTTATGTTTTAACCACAGATGTCGATAGAGAGCCCAGAATTCCATAGTGTTCCTTTAAACAGAACTAAACTTGACCTGGACTGGGGCAGGATTGCTTGTTTGTACACCTTAGGGATACAACACCAAAACAAATATAAAGCAATGAAATATATGTAGTTCTGTGTAAAGAGTAATGTTGGGTATTACACATCAGGGAAATAACTCTGCCGTGCACTTAGAAAAGACAGCAGTGTACAGATCCCAGGTACATATTCTTTTTCTGACATTAAAACTCGTTTAGCTAAGCAAATATTTTGTCATGGTTCATTTTTTATTTTAAATGTAAATTTGTCAAGGAGCATCTTTGAATTTAGATATCAAGGCTGCTTATTTTGATTAAAAAATACATCAAGGTATACAAGGTAACAAAAAATACAAAGAATCTAGCTTGTTTGATAAATGAACTAATGACAATTTTCAAGCTTTAGTCAGTTTAAGTAGTTTTGCAACGCAAAATATAGCTGTTTGTTTGTTAAATAAAAAAATAATTAAAAAAATAAAAAGAAACCAAGCACAACAAGTTCAAAAACTGAACTAGCACAGACACAGACTTTCCCATCTCATTCATATCCAAACAGCTTCACCTAACAATAAGATAAATAAGATCAAATGAAACATTTCACATTGAAACTTGTCACATTATCCTAAAAATAGGTTATAGCGATTTCACACCTTCAAAAGGAATCTCAACAAAGTCACAAACAGATACCCCACATAAGATACAGATTTTACAAAAAGTTCAATACAAACTTATCAAGTCTCGTGAGCAATGAAAGAGCAATCTTTGAGCAACAAAACCTTCCTCCGTAGTATGCAACATCTAAAACAACAACCACAAATATTTTAGTGCTATATAAATTCTTAATTGTTTCCTGCTAAATATTATAAGTTAAAGTTATATAAATCCTTCATAATCTGTTTATTATTTCATTTACATTGCAGACATTTAGCAAACAAATGTAAAACTTTTATTACAATGACTTAAAACAAACTATTGATTTTGGCAATGCAGCTTTGACTGCTTCTTTTCTTATATTCACTAAAACTGTTGTTAAAAATGAACGTAATGAACATGTTTTGTTAATGACTGTTTTAGTACATCATGACATCTTGTGCATGGCTCCAAAAATGATTGGGCAGAATGTTTTGAGCAGGAGCAGAGTGCCCTGATGTGTGTGTGAGAGGGTACAAACGCAGGCTGTGTGAGAAACTGAAAAGGTGTGAAAACATATTACACAGAGATACCGACTTTTCCAATTTAGCTACACCCTTCTGGTCTAGACTCTTAACACCCCAGCTGCATCTATTCCCCGTCACCCTTGAGTAATGTCATTCATGACAACCCACTAATGAAGGCAGCCTTCAAGAGCCCAGTGACAAGAAGAGTAATTACATGACTATCTGTGCCCTTGGCTTATACATGTAACGAAATCCACGGCTCAGTTTCCAGCATGTCTACAGTGTTGTGATATTGTGTTGTGATAACTCATATTATAAAAGCAGAAAATATGAGATTTGCTTTTAAAACATAAGACATGACATCCTAATTTAAGCTGCAATCTGTAACTTTTGCCTCTGTATCGCCATCTCTGTTTGAAACATAAAATTGCAGGTTAAGTACTTTTTATTACGTACCTTGTTTCAGTTAATTCAAATGGACATTTTCTGTGAAATTGGACCTGACAGCTCAAATTATTACATTGCATTATTATAAGCTTACCGTTGCAAAATCGGACTATTGGGACTGTCATGATTTTTCTTCATGTACCTGATTTTTAAAAAAGTTTCTATTTTTTAAAAAAGTTTAAAAAAACATTTTTTAAAAGTTTCTAAGGTTCTATTTGCGTTTTGACCAGTTTTGAGGTTAAACACCCAAAATGCATTTTTTAAAACTAAAACACCTTTAATAGTGTCAATAAGTTATATTAGAGTAAGAATATGTCAATAACTCAATTTTGACAAAAATGTCAGACAGAACCTTATAATTCTAAGGTTGCGCAGTGTATGTAAGACAAAGCAAATAAAAAGAGGGATTTATGTTGTGATGACTGATGTTAATATTGTAAAAAGACTATTGTACTCACAGCTGGAGAAGATGAGAGGACAGGAATGCTCATCCATAGGAAAGTTATGAAGTTGAAGCTGGCACTCTGCATTAATGGTCAATCTGTGAACAGAAGGACGCACCATACAGTTACAATGTCAAGCAGATGGTCAGTGCATAATTAAAGAGGCGTGGCCACAAAGAAATATCTGTTTCTATTTCAGACAAGAAAAAAGTGGATGGTTACAGTTTGATGTGATACATTTGCTGCTGTACTCAGGCTGACAAAACAGTCAACAACATAATAAGTGAGATGTTTCTTTAATAAAATTTCAGAAAGGTGACAATGTCACATTTGATATTATATCTCGACTTCACTTTTCACTTCTGATTTTTAAGATAAGACGCTTGCAGTGAGAAGAGAGGTGGAAACAGACAGATTTGTTTGACAGATGTTCACATGGAAACAGGTTTAATCTCTTTCAGTTCTTTGTGACAGAACAGTGACACTCAGGTGATTGACATGTGAAGCTTCTGATTCATGTTATTTTAGGATTTAAAGTTTTAATTATTGTCTCCCTGAGGAAGTATATAATGAAGCACAGCTGTTGTGACTACGTGCTTATTAACCATATAGAATGAATAAGGATGATGCTGTTGATATACACAGAAATATTGTCTTAGCTTTCATGCTGTCTCATCTGCATAACCGTATGGCAAACAGAAACTTTTTAATTATGAGTACGTACGGCTTTGGTGAGTAAATACGAACTGATGAATACTTTTATAAGAAGCAACATATTAAAATGAAAAAACACATTCACAAATTACATTACCTGAACAACATCACATGCTTATCATTCACTTACTTGTGGAAAATTTATTGTACTAGTCCACCAAAATAAAAATATCAGAAATATCAATGAAAAATCAATGTGCTGTGAGTGACATATTGACCAGCATTGATATTCACTGACATTAAATGGAAAATAAATAACCCTGCTTCATAAGGACAATTTTTCTATTTAAAATTTTCAAAATACGGTAATACATATTTATGGCTAGTATAAATTTGCTCAGCTCACTTATGCCTGAGCCATATTCTCACTGTTCTGAGTCTGTAAACAGTAATCTGATAAATAAATATAAGGTAGATTATAGATAAATTCCATCTCCTTCATGAAAATTTGGCAGTGGCTTCAAGAGCATTTGAAATGAATAGACAAGTAGATCAACTGTTCTCGGTCGCCTTTTTAAACACAATCCATGCCTCTGCTAGAAAAAATAGTGCCAGAGGATAATTGGCTTACTGTACCAACCTTAGACTTCCCAAATCTGTAACAAAGAAGCCCTCGTTGTAAATATTCCTGTACTGGTATACAAATGGCCCAACGGCACATATTAAGCATTATGGAGAGGTGTGTCAAATCAAATTAACCTCAATTTTGATCTCAGGCCTGGGCCCGTGCCACCTAGCACTCTGTGTTGAAGCTCTGAAAGCTTACAGCCCACACAAATTTCACCATTGTGTACCTCAAAGCTCCAATGAGGGCAATTAGAATAGAGAGTGACATTTCATAGCCCTCGGTATCCATGTCCCCTCTCACTGCTGCTAAATACCACTGTATCTCTGCAACGTCATTGAATATTGATCACGGATGGAGCTCCATACGGGAGGATCCAGTTAGCCTTTGCTCCAGAAAACATCCATCCACAGAATTTGCCCCTCAGCATCACCTCTGCTTCCCTTGTTGCCAAGGAAATATTTCACGGAGTAATGGAGACAGTGTGATGTCTTTCCACTGGCCTGTGAAATTTCCTCTGGTCTAAATAGACGCTCGGATGTTCAAGCAACTGAAGGAAATCTGAAGGCCAGTGCACAGGAAGGCCTGTTTCAGGAGAGGTGCATTAACCAAGTAACTGCCTTCCTAAAATACACCTCTCAAAACTGCAGAGTGCTGTTTGTTCCTGGTTCATCTGTTGTTGGGTTTTGATTTTATTTTTAAACTTCATTAGTGGCTGGCTGAGTTTTAAAGTATATTTAGCATTGGCCTGGCTAACTGTACAGGTATGTTAACATGTTTGAACCTACGACAGCTACTTGTTAAGTAACAAACAAAACATCAGAAAAGAGCTAAACAGTGAAGATGGACCAATGGCTTGAGGCAAGTATGGAACATTTTTGGAATCTGTCACAAATACCATCTGTACGCAACTGGACAAATACCAACTGGTTGGGTCAGAGCTACAGTGTCAGTGAAGCTTGCATTGTTATTGATCATTCACACGTGTTTGTAGGCTTTGCAAATTGACACTGACATACAGTAAATTACATTTATCGCAAATTAGACAACATTAAAAATACCACTTTTGTATAATTTAATTTTAAAATATACATATTTTTAGTTTTTATATTCTAGTCATTTTATTGCTTTTACTTGTAGACATTATTTTGTTTTGGCAGTAAATTCTAAATTTTCCAGTACATTTATTTGAACACATGGTCTTTAAAATATGATTGTACCAAACCGGACACTGTCTTGATCCTGCCTGCCTGAATTGTTGTTCTCATTGAGGTGAGCTTTTCTGATGGGGCTTGAAAAGGACATGACAAGTTGCTCTGCAGTTTGTTTGGATGCCCTGATTTGAATAACTAGGGCAGATTCAACTTCAGTGGACACCCACTCATCTGACTATATTTGGAAAACAGCAGCGTAGATTCAGACTTTTAAACAGACAACGGTAGACAAGTTTTATTATAAACTGCATAGTTCACATTTCTATGCTTGACAGTGCAATTAAAATGGGAGAGAAAGTCCTCAAGCAGTTTGGACGCTATTGGTGAGGCTGGGTGTTAGATGTGATAATTTCCCTGGGGTCTGAGAGTGAAATTGGGCACCCATTGCTGAAAAGAATGTGAGACCCATTTGCTTGCATCCACAATTTCATTAGTTTGCTAAGGGCAGACAAAGGCTTTCGAAAGGCAGTCTACTTTAATTTTATATATATATATATATATATATATTAATGATGAGAAGAGCCAGAAGCATATACTCTATTTTATATTTATATTTATATATTACATCTGCTGTTATTATTAATGCCTACAAAGGTGCATATTCTCTGTAAAGCTTTTTTAAACATTGCGTGTTTTTCAGTAATGAATGTTTGTGTTTCTTTTAGAATCTATTGCAATTTGTTGTTAAATGGATTTTAGTTGCCATTTATATCGAAAGCACTTTATTTTTACATTTGTTTTCATCAATTTTAAGTTAAGACACCTTGACTATAAAAGCTTACTCGGCTAACAGTAAACATTTTTAGAACATTGGCTATTGTAAAATTTCTCTCAAAGTTATCAAAAATGTGCTTGCAGTAATGTCAGCAGAACTTTTTCTAATGTTATATATCAGATGTCAAAAATGTTGTTTTTTAAGCAGTTAGTGGAACCTTTTTAAAATATTACAGAATTCACAATGTTAATACAATGTCTAAAACTGGGCCTTTAGAATGCTCCTAAAACTTTAAAAAGAACTATTTTACATTTTTGTTACTTAATGGAAACGTTACAGAAACATTCTTACAACTAAAATGGTTAGCTAAGTAGTAATGGTTAGCAAATATTCCCGCTGCAAAGCTTACTTACACTGTGTGTAAAAAGCTTACACTGTGTGTTTGTCAGTAATGGGTGTTTGTTTTTCTTTTACAATCTATTGCAGTTTATTCTTAAATGGATTTTTAGTTGCCGTTTAGATTAAAATCGCTTTCTTTTTTAAAAAGTCGAGACTGCAAGTATAAAAACTTGTTTTGCAGTCCATTCATAGTGTGGTTTACCCCCATAAAAGTTTAACCAGATGACTATGGTTCAGCCCATTGAGGGCATTCAATAGTTTGTTTACAGACCCATTTCCAAAAGACTGATAAATAATAGAAGACATCGCATCCTCTTTCTACAGCTTCTTGGCCTAATTGTGACCAAATCTCGTCTAGATTCTCACTGAATAGCTCTGTCACAAATACCAAGCACAGGACCGAACTGGGCCAGTTGGAGATGATCGAGTGTCATCACCTCTCAGCATCACAGACACAGAAGTTACACCAGAGAAGGAAGGCTGTCTCCAAATAAAGCTCTTATTCAGACCGGGTTCAGGCTGGCAATAAGAGAGATAGTCAAAATAAAGCTAACACTCAGTACAGGCTAGCTGGTTTGGGACCAAATGTTGGTGTGCAGGTATTAGTAAACGTACGGTATATTATGGATAAAAAAAGAAATGTATTGAAATGTATTTGAAAATGAACTTGAGTTACATGGTTGAAGGTTGAGATTGAGAACAACGTGCGTAATGGGATATGGGGCATTTAATGTGGTTGAAACTAGCAACGTTTTAGGTTAATTTTGTTAGCTAATACTTAGAAAACAGAAAGTAATTCTCATCTAGGATATGTGTCTCTAATCCTTTAGAAAGTAATTTGATATAATGCTTATGACTGTGGCTGCTGACTTTTGTGGCTTTTCACCTCAGTAAAGTTCTTTGAATTTGTCTGACCGTGGATCGAATTTCATCCCAGCTGATTCCTCACAAAGGTCTTTGAAAGAAAAGACCTGATCAGAAATAAAGGCATCCGGGAGTGTCAAAGTGACATTGGCTCTGTCTGGATGATTGATTTATGGCTTTTGACATTATGTTTAATAACAAAAGGTTTGGAACTTCTTTGATCTCAAAGGGTACCAAAAAAATCTGAAATTAGATTAAATTACTTAACTTAAACTTTATTACTTTTTTAAAATTACTTAAACTCTCTGTTTAAATAATAAAATTTTGTATTACAAATTATCTTTCCTACACCTTTTAAAAGGGTGCAGTTGTGACCTTGTCAAATCTTGTGAGTTTCAGAAAATGTTCTTTCTTCTGTTGCTGTATTTGGCCTTGTCGGGTGGTTTTGATATGACTTGACACAACTGACAGTAGAAGTAGTGTGTTCAGCTACAACATTTCCCTTCCTTTGACTTTTATCTTGCGTTGATGAATAGTGACTGGAATAATTTCAATATAGACACTGAAGTGCAGTAACCCACTTTTGTAGGAGTTCATTTTATGTTTCTGTGCCATGGAAGAGGTTCTTGACCTTTCATTTCTAATGCCACAGAAAACAAAATGTGCTGAAGTCATATTCACTCTGAATTTGGTTCTATATAATAACAGAAAACACTAAAGAAAATGCTTTAGTGAGTGGACTTCATAAAATAAGTGTTCGAAATTTGATTAACGGTTCCCCAGTTTCTTCTTACAATGGTTAGGATTGTAGGTGTGGGGGCGGGCTTTACTGATAGGGACCAATCAGACAGCAGGCTGCCCAGTGTATGAACTAATCGAAGCAAGAGTCAAAATCTCACAAACAGTCAAATTTTGGTACAATAGTCAAATATAAACACGTAAATGTACAGAATCAATTATATTAAACATACTGCATGTTGGGTAGCTTATTATGCTCAAGAGAATTACCTATTTAGATCCACTAATAATACACACAACTTTGCAACTGTGGCTATATATTTACACTATAGTTTCAATAAACCTGCAACTATAGTTTGCTTATTTTTATTCTGCTTCATCAGGCCATTTCGCTATCAAATAATTGATATCTGATGACTAAAATTGACTTACCTCAGAGTGTAAAGTATTTTTCCATCATTCCATATTCTGAGGAGCTGATTGGGTGTAGTAATCCAATGTGAGTCTGCACTCTTGGAATTTCTGAAGATCGTATCTGGCAGCCAAATGAGTCCAACCATATTACTGTTTAAAGTCAATATTTTCATAGTGCTGTTGTATCTGAGTCGGCTGTCTGTCCACGTCTGGGCAAAAATGATGTCAATCTGGTATTCCTGTGAGAGAAAAAAATAAACATATTAAAAAAACTAAACCATGTTTTAACAACTGTGAAAATTAAACAAACATGAACTTCATGAACACAATTAAAATTTAATTAAGGATTATAAATTGTCACTTATGGGCCATAAATAACTACAGAATTAACCATTTTAATCACTGGTCTGAAATGTCTTTTCACTTTTTAACAAATCCACTGTAATTTATTTCTGCTGATGAGTGCTGATGAGTGAAAATACACAGCCTTACAGTAACAGTCGCGATTCATAAAATCAGCCCTTTTATTACTACGAGCATTATTCAGTATTCAGAGATGGAGGACTGCCAGCTCCACTGTGACTTGGCTGGAGGTCAGAGTCAGCTTTGAGATACTTTTACAAGGATTATGAGGTTCTGGCACTGTAGAGACTAGCAGGAGGAACCACGATAAGTAAACGTGGTTAGAAGCACATAATCACACCTCATGGCCCACAAACTTTCAAAAGATTCAGGGCTTTTCTTTGGCTTTATTCCATAAACCATCATAACAGTTTTACAGACGTCCCTTGGTTCCTGTGGACACAGTTAAATGCATCTGACCCATGCAACCTGTCAGGAATAATGCTTCATTTAGTTTTAAAATCACAAGGCGGAAACTATCTGATATATTATTTTTAGTAACTTATGTTTGAAGGCTATAGGTCTTGCTTTTACTGTACAAGAGACATTTAGATGGTGGATCCTTTTAACTCAGTTAAAAGGGTCGAGGCAACAATAATTAAGCAAAAACAGATGAGGCCAGGGTTTGTTGACAGCTCAACAACTGTTTCAGGAACATTCTCTGCCATTACAGACTGAATTAGCCACCAAAAAAGCATAATTTTGAAATGAGATCATACCATTAATGCATTAATTACCGTTCAGTGAATCTTATTTTTACTTTCAGTGTCAGAGTGAATGTTACAAAATGCATGACGGGTTTCACGAGATAATTACATTATTGCTATTTGGTAAGCCTGTAATTTAAGCAAAATGTATACAGTAAAAGTGCTTGAATAACTTTGCTGTGTTCACTTGTTTACCCAACAGTTAAAGTAAAAATACTCCAAATTGGAATTTTAGCTTGGAGGATTTAAAAAAAATTGATTTAAAACCTAATTTTAGAGTGTTTTGAACTAGAAATTTGATATAGGTATCAAATTTGACTAGCATTTTATACTAGTATATAAATGAAATAAATGTAATAAAGATCTATAATCAATAAATTAAATGAAGTTCTAGACAACATCTTAGACAGCTAGACTCACTCTCCCCATCCAAACAAACACATAAATAAAAATGAAGTGAATTTTTAGTTTACAGAGCCAAAACTCTGAATGCAGACAGGGTCTCTTTGACAGAGTCTCTTTGCTGTAAGAATCACTGCATCTGAAATGGGGCATAAATAGCTCAGAATCAATTTCCATTTCAAACATTTGCCACGATTAGAACTTTTCTGTGAGAGCAGTCCAATCAAAATATGTGCCTACGCTTCAGTGTGTGTCTGAAAGTGTATTTGAAAAAGACAACTATCTTCTATGGAGTGATTTGAGGCAGAAAGACTAATGGCCTCATTATCTATTCCAGCTTTGATGTCTGAATTCAGCCCTATAAAAGTCCAGCTAATTTACTCAAGCCGTTTCAACTGGCCAGCGTTTAGGTGCGGTGACCCCATGATCTGATCAACTCGACCTCTACTAACTCAGTAAATGATCCATGAGCAAGATTAACGCTGCCATCCGCTCCCAACAGACCTCTTTAAAATATCACAGTGGTATCCCAGCTTACAGGAAGCATTCTCAGAACATTGGCTAACATTTTCAAAAAGTTTTTGAAGATTCAAGTTCTTGTAGTAATGGTAATAGAATGTTTTCTTAACATATGTCGATTTATTATTAAAAACGTTATTCTGAAGTGTTAGTGGATAGTTTTAAAAGCATTACAGAATTTAAAGCTGCTTGAATAACTTTCTTATAACCAAGCAAATATGTCAATGCAACATCTAAAAAACATTAGCCTTTATTCTCAGAACATTCAAAATAACATTTTTAACATTTTTGTTACATAATGGAAATGTTCGGGAAACATTCTTACAACATAAAAATTGTTACCTGGGATTGTACAATACAGCGTAACTTGCAACTTTCCAAGGGTTTTTTTTCTTTTTACACAAAACCTCTATACTCTGATTGTCCTATTTTATAATTAATGGCGACTGTCAGCCATCAACCCCACGTATCTACAACGCCCTACCTGACAGTCTTTTGACCTTTTCCTATCTGTCCCCAAAGGTGGAGATCTTCATTATAAAATCAGTCTCATTTATCACAAGTCAATGGGCATGAGAACCACCAGGCCATAATTGTGACCTTTAGTTCTGGAAGCCAAAAAGGGTTTAGAGGGAATCACAACAGAGCACTCCAGCTTCATCATCCAACAGGAAATATGTGGAGTGTTAAAAAAAACAGAACTAATGTAAGATGATTCCAACACATCCAGATTAAAGCAATGGACAGATGGTGAAGAAACTGAGGACACTAACGTCTGTCCAAAGATGCCTCAAGCCAAACTTAGTTTTTACATCTACAAACTAAAATTAGGCAGGTTTGTTCATTTAAAGAGAAAAATTATGAATGATCCCATAAATCAAGATGAGTGTAAATTTGTTGTTGTTGTTGTTTTGAGAGTCCCAGACTGTCACAGTCTGTGAGCTGGTAGACAATCTGTTATATTAATTAGGTTTCAGAGTGCTGCTCCACTTCAGAGCTGTGGGCCTGCTTCAGTGTCAGAAGCTAAAAAAAACAAAACAACTTTTTACTGAGCATGAAAGGGGCTTTTCTTGTCATGATAAACACGGATTTGCATTGCTAAAACAATTATACACAACAAACACATTAATAAGAGTTATTTACAATATCAAATCATTGCACTATGTATTACTTTTGGGTTTTGCCCAAATTATTTTCTTCCTCCATTAATCTAATAAACCTTTTCTTACCATAAATAACCTTTTGTGCATTGGGAAGGTTGTATGGAGGTTACTGTTTCTTCACTGAACCACACATCCTGATAAAGAGCCATTTAAAACCTTTCACTATGAGAATGTAGATCAGTGCGTACAGATATTGTGTCTTTGTGCTAAATTCCAGGGAACTTGTAAATAAATGGTGAAAAACAGCTACAGGTTTGTTTGTGTCCCAATGGAAGCCTTTAACTTCCGGCAAGCCCTCACATACTTTGCAACAAAATTTGCACGTTTAACTCACCAGGTTTGGGAGTTTATGTATTTCCATTGAAATGTTATTTGGTAAACAAAAGTCTGCTATAGTTTGATTCCGCCAGACTTGTTTTTGTCTGGGTAATCCGCAGGGATGTCTGTGGGAATGATAATGGGTAGAGAATGCATATAAAATCAAGGTTCCTGCGATACATTGCAGCAGGGAGACCTATTCAATAAATAAAGAATAAGCAGCTAATTTCCTGACAGACACATTCACATTCATTAGATGCTGCTTTAACATAGGGCTTGATTCAACAGATAACATACCAGTGGCATGGGCTGAGTGTGTATACGGCTCTGTCACAAACATGATACCTTTGATACAACTGCGATTGTTAAGCCAGGATAGAAATATGTGTAACTGGTATCATCTCATCCCAAATCTAAACCTCAAATAGTAATGAGACGGAAAATGTGATCTTACACACACACACACACACACACACACACACACAAATATATATTTATATATACACACTCCCTTTTATATTACCATTTATTTCCCACATTTAACATATATTTTTATTTTATGCATAAAAGTTCTTCATTATTTCTTTATGGAAAACTTTGTTATGGACCTTTTAGGAACCTTTAAGTGTACATTACCATTTTGATTTTTTTCTATAATTATGGTTGAATTAACAGTTAATGAAGTATGCAAAGTTTCTTTTTTAAATGACATCCATTCACATTTAAATCAATATGTAAGGCTCTCTGATTCAAACTCAAAACTAATTTGCACTCTGATGACTTTGGTACTAATAAATTATCCTAAAAAGAAAAATTATCGCAACTTTCTGAGTTCACACAGACATCAGTGATTGCGGCATCTGAGGCGGGTTCAGACGGTTCAAGCGTTTCAGTGCATTTTGCTGCATAAGGTAATGACAGAGAGTTATTATTATTCCAGCTGGCTGTCATAGGCAAACCAAATCACACATTCAGGTGTATGGTTGCCCTTCAGTCATTTATATAATTATCAGTGTGATGTGAGCACTGGTTTGTGATCGTCTGCGTAAACAACTGAAACAATTCATCTGGAGTGTTTTGTGTTTTGAGTGTCAGCTCCCACCATATAATGACTGTTCATAGTGACCAGGGGCTGTCAGACTCCAAAATGAACCAAAAACAAAACTGTTTGAAAAACCCATGTAACAGTTCTTCAAAACATTTTACCTCAGAAAACAGCATTCGAGTGTGGACAGATGTGTGCTTGAGAAAATAATGACAGAGTTTTCTTTCTTGGTAACCTATTTCACTGGCAAATCCCAGGTCCAGTCCCGTGAGGAAAAGAAGCTTTGTTTTTGTGTTGCGTCATAAAAAAATAAGCGGTAATGATTACAGTTTACTGTAATATTACCTTATTAACTGCTACCCAAAACACATAACCCTTGTTTGATTAGCTCTTAAAGAGCACAGCTTTGGACAAGGGGTTTTCCACAAAATTACTCTATTAAATCTGTTCTATTGCTTCTGGAGACCCAGGCTAGCTCAGTGGGTAGAGCGTTGCGTTAGCAGCACAAAGGTTGTGGGTTTGATTCCCGGGGAACACATATACTGATAAACTGTATTTCTTAAATGCACTATAGGAGCCCAAATGCGTAAATGTAATTCATTCAATAATATTTGCTGGAAATATTAAACAGTATTTCAGTGTGGCAATATTTTCATATGTAATCTGAAGTTTGGACTGGCAGGAATATTACTCATTACAGTAAATTATCTGGCCCAGACTCTTGTGAGTAAGGAATCATTTTCTGCTCAGGTTTCTGTCGTGTCCACAAATGACCTGCATACAGATGAATGATTCATTTGTCCGAGTGTCTCCCTCAGCTGTTGAAATCAGAATGACTGAGTTAATTCCATCATACCTGACAGACACATCACACCATTTTCGGTAATGACATCTCCCAACTCGGCTGCCCCGACACACACACACAAACACACACTTTCACCTTTGATTTGTGTGTGAGAGCCACACTGTATCAGATTCATCAAGCCTCTTCTCCCATAGCTCTAATTAAATTCCTTGTGCCATTTATCATCCGAGAAAGAGAATATATAAATAAAGGCCTGCCGAACGAATGCTAAAACAGGCGAAGGCAGAGTTATGCAAGCTCTGGAACATTCTTGTCCATGGGGCTTTATGGAGCAGCATTAAGTTAATGTGGCATTTAGCCATGACATCATCATAGGGGCGGGGCCTGCAAAGCACACCCTGTAGAGGGCCCCAGCCCTGAGGAGTTCCTAAGTGTTAATTGTTCGATTATTCTTTGTTTTTTTCTATTTAATACTGTCAATTTAGACTGGACACAACATTCTTCCTCACAGACAGGTAAATGATCAGATATTAATCTGAAAACATGCACACTATCAACATAACACATTTTCAAAGTGTGCAATTCAGGTTAATTTTAAGAGCACCACGGTTAATTAGTCACAAGCAGGACATATAACTTTTCTCATATAACTTTTAGTAACTGACTTAGTGGTGATACAGTCATGCTGGAGTAAGTTATTAGATGAAAGTACCTAAATTAATTTACTTGTGTTGTTTTCCAAAATTCACAATTAGCAGTTTTATTCTGTATTAATCAACATAATCAACTGTAATTATCAACATTACACAGGAAAATAATTAGTAATTGGTGGGTTGCCATGACTACAGCTGATGACTAATTGGTCTAAAGGAAACCATGACTGGTTACCAGATCACCTGAATGCATTTCTTAGGGGGCATTTACATTGCTCCTGCATTTAAAACCTGTTACACGAAGCACAACATAACAACGAATGCAGACACATATTTACAATCACCACGTTTAAAAAACACAAAGCTTATTGCAGGACAAAATGTGAAGTGTGTTACAATGGCAAAAAAAACCCTGTCTAAAATAGTATTTCTGTGGGGATGGTGATTTTAAAGGGGATGAATTTAAAGATGAAACTTTAAAGAGATGTGACCCATCCCTACAAAGGACATGAGCCAATGAACTCATCCAAGTGTTTTAATAGCCACTCAAAAAAATGGCAACAGTGTCCTTGTTGACATTAGAAGAGCTTCTCAGGTTTCAGAATATTTCAAAACTGCAGATATAAGTCTCAAACTGAAAACCAACAGAGCAATTCCAGTTAAAAAGTGAAAGCTATGCGTAGAATTTTTTTAGGTTCACAAAAAAACGTATCAATGCAACACCATGTACATTGTGCATCACAAAATGACATCAGAAGGGAAAGTAAAGAAGGGAATATTCCTGTAACTTAATTGCTAGAGTATTGCATTAACAGTGCAATTGTGGGTTCGATTCCCAGGGAACACACATACTGATAAAATGTAGCCTGAATGCACTGTAAGTCACTTTAGATAAAAGCATCTGCCGAATGCATAAATGTAAATGAATATTCTTTTAGATGCAGGAAGCACAGAAGAAAGACTCATAGCACAAACTTTAAAAGGAACTGTCCTTTGCACTTTAGTTTCCCATTTAATTAAATATTTATTTCACCCATCTAATTATACAAAAGTGCCTTATTGTGATTATGAGCGCTTGTCCTTTATCTTTATAAAGATTCAGCAGAGCAAGATGTGTCCTTATTTCAGTACATCTATAAGTACATTTTGCATGCCATTCTATGTTTTTTTTGTTAAAAACATTACAGATGAGAGAAATATCTCCCACATCTCTCAACATAAATCATTTGTATCCATGCATTCAACAACATGTAACTTATGTACCAGAAAAAATGAGAAATATCAATATATTCTCAGGAGCCCTAAATAAACTCTTTAGATTAGTCAGTGGAAAAGTTTTGTTTCCAGCCGAGCTGCAGATCTGTGCTGTGTCCCCGGAGGCCAACATGGCCTCTTAGGAACTTCATTTATATTACAGTGACAACTTTAATCCACTGAGGAGGAAACCAATGGATCCAATGTTAATATAATGGGAAATATTTGCTCCCACTGTTGACAGCATCAGAGAGATTTGTGAGGATTACAGTGTGCGATGGTTTTTGCTTGCTAAGCTGTTAGGGGTTCTTTGTTAGTTTGGCTAAAGATGGTTTAAAAATAATTCAGTTTTATTAGTCTTGTTTGTAAACAATAGCTGCCAAAGCCACCCTCTAAAACAAAAACAGACACAGTTTCATACTCTTGGGACAATGCTAATTAACACCTAACATTCCCTCTGGCCCGGTGTTGGAAGTTGCTGTTTCTGTCCTCGTTGAAACTTTGAGAATTTACCTTGAAGGAAAAACACTCTAGTGAAAAAGATGTGTAAATTTCTCTGTATTAGATCTTTATCCAATTAAAGAAAAAATTAATGACCTTCTCCTTTGTGTGTGTGTGTGTATGTGTGTGTGTGTGTGTGTGTGGTCCTGGTATTCACTATGTAATGAGGACCAAATGTCCCCAAATGAAAAAATGTCCTTTGTGGGTTTACCATTTTTTACCCAACAGTCAGCCAAACCTGACAAATCGGAGCAAAACCTCTCAAACTTTTTAGATCTACCTCAAAGCAGACACAAAGCAGTTGAGAACAGAACTCCAAGAAAAAGCCAGTTTTAGGAATTCCCTCTTGGAGAGACCTCCAATCACGCACTTTCAAATGATGCAAAAGGTCCTTACGCTGCTTCTAACTCCATGTCATTCCTCTCTCCTTCTGGTGTCCTCCATGTACCCTCCTGTTTTTCCATTCCCCACCTTACCACCACCCACTCACACACATGCTCATTCACATTCTCTGCCTCATTTTTTTTCCTCTATCCAATCCCCACTCAAGCTCTCACCTTTCCACCTGCAGTCAACTTTGATTCCCCCTCTATCTTTTTTTCCCATCCCTTCTTTCCATCATTTTATTCTTCTCAAAATTCAGACTCACCATCTCACTCAGGTTCTTAACCGGCACTTCAAACCTCAACCCCACCATTTGACATCCTCTTAAGAGAGCGAGAGAGACAGTGAAGATCTGCAGCAGACAGCTTTCTCAAAGGTTCGATTTTTCTCATCTTACCCCACCCAGACCGAGTCACAGTTAAGTGCATCTCTGACTTACAGAGAAACGTTGGCATGATGCATGTTTATATCGCAGGACTCCACGGGGTCAGCTTCAACCGGGTCACATATGCTCGCTGGCAGTCTTGCAGGCATTTGCTTCTGCCTCATTATGTACCCCTCAGCGTTGTTTTAACGATAGAAACTGCCCAGCTAACAGAGAATGTTCGAAGAACATTACCTAACATTCTTTTAAAGTTCTCTCAAGGTTATCAAATGCTCTTGGGGTAATGATAGTAGAACTTTTTTAGTTAGTAATGTTAGTAATGTTAATATAACATTAAATATAATATATCAAAAATGTTACTCTTAAATTGTTAGTGGAACATTTTAAAAACGTTACAGAATTTAAAAAAATGAGAACGCTTATAACCAAGCAATAACGTTAATACAATGTCTTAAAAAAGGACATTCTGAACGTCCTAGAACATTTAAAACCATGAAGAACCATAAAAAACATTTTAACCATTTTGTTCTTCAATGGAAAATTAAGGTAACATTCTTACAACCTTATTGCTTAGTGCGCTAGGTATAAATAGGTTACGGTATCAAGCTAGAGGCAATGTTGTGACCTCGATCTAAATATTTGCTGCTTCTTTTTCATCTTTCAGATAGCGTAGGATAAACATGTAGTGTGCACATACACAAAGTGTATCATACCTCTGTGTCATGAAGTCACATATAATGAGTTAACACAGCTCCAGCATCACTATCCTGCTCTGTTTGATGCATTCTGACAAGCTAACGTTTACTATATAAAGCTTGTCTTTATTCACACAGACTGCTATGTCTCCAGACAGAAATGTATGGAAATGCTACAAATTATAATGTATTATTAGTGTGGCTGTCTATGGCAAGTATTAATGGCCAAATAGTAAATGAGAAGTATTGTTCAAATCCCAAAACTTAAGCACTAAAATGGGGGTGTTATTTGAGTTTGTATTATGTGTACAAATTACACAGTACCTCGATTCTTCTGGCTTCCTAAGGAGAGGTGTGCTATCCCAGCCAACAGGGAACATTCTCAGAACATTGGCTAACGTTCTCTAAACGTACTCTTCTTGCAGTAACGTGCAGATTTTTTTAACATCATATATTAAAAACATTACTCTTAAGTAGGCAGTGAAATGTTTTAAAAATGTTACAGAATTTAAAAATATTTGCATATTTGCATTCTTATAACTGGACATTTGAAACATTCCTAGAACTTTCAAAATAATATTTGTAATGTTTTTGTTACTTAATGGAAAGTTAGAGAAACCTTAATGCAACCTAAAACTGATAATTAAGTGATCTGATATAGAAATGTTGCCTGGCGGAAAATACAATAGGCAGAAGAGATTCACATTGGAGGCAAGTGATAAATCTAAACCCTAAAATATCTAAAGGATATGGTATTTAACAGAGATATGAGGGTGGGATATTTTGGCTTTAGCCAGTAAGCAACCACCCAGAAAACCATGGCAACAACATAGCAATGCCCTAGCAACCACTGACCACACTATAGCATCACAATAGGCCAGAACAACTAACATTTGTGCAGAAACATGCAGTAATCATCTATATTTAAACACATTTTTGAACCAAGAAGCATTTTTAAAAAAAGTTTCCATAATAGTTTAAAACAAGGAAAAAGGTCATCACAACCCGTAACTGAAAGAGTCATGCTGTAATTAAAAAGATCGTATCATGAAGGACATCCAAACACAGACAAAGACATACAGAACTTCCCAGCTAACAAGGAACATTCTCAGAATGTTGGCTACTGTTCTCTAAAAGTTACCTCAAAGTTATCAAAAACAATCTTGCAGTAACATTAGCAGAACATTTTTCTTATATTATATATCAAAAACTTCTTAAATAGTTAGTGAAACGTTTTAAACAATACAGAATTTAATTATTGATTTTTTGTTATAATAACAGTAATGCAATATCTAAAACCTGGACAATCTGAACATTCCTAAAATTCCTGAAACATTCTTTCAACCTAAAATCGCTAGCTTGGATACTATCATAAGTGATGGCTGAACCCACAGATCGTATATATTTGTGTAGGTAATGTTACATTAAAAGTACACATGATAAATCCTAATGCAGTTAGAGCACAGTTTGACTACCTTGTTAGCAGTCCATCTGTTATAAACAAGTATAATTAAATTCATAATTAGCTTTTCTCATTCCTGCAATGCAATGAATGCGCAAAAGAATTTCATCCGCAGAGGAATGTTCTAGTCCCGCATCTCACCTTCCCATCATGCTTTGTGCTCTTTGATAGTTTCCTGTAATAAACTGATTTACTAGGGAAGCAGATTACATATGAAAGGCACTCATCCCTCTCTGAACTGCATTGTTCAGGAGGAAATTAAAAAGAAGAGTGGCACTGGCCACAAAAATTGAGTGTGCTTAATCTGAAAAGAAATTGGGGGCATGCAAGGTTAACCAGACAACAGTACATGCACAAACATTTTTGCTGTTTTAAAAACTGCCCACCTATGACTTGGGTCCACACGAGGCTTCATTATAGAGTCTTAAAATATTCCTTTAACCTGTGTTTGTTCTAACTTATGCTAGAGGAAATGGCTTTTAACATTGGAAAAGTTTCATGCATGCACGTCATTATATTATAGTTAGTTCCAGTCTAAAGGAAATGGAGAGGATTTGTGTGACTTTCTTTCAGTGGGGAGTGAGTTTTCAGTGAGTCAGAGCCTCAATGATTTTCTTATTACAAAAAGTAAAGTTAGCAGTTGAGTTAACTTGAGTGGAGAGAGAGAAGAGTAGGAAATACAAAAAACCTGGAGCGGACTTTTTTTACAGAGCACTTTGGATTTTGCTGTTGCTCCATTCCACTCATCTGTTCCAGTTTGTGCATTACATGAGAAAGTAATACTCTGTCTGAATCTGTAACATAAGGTTCTCAATTTTTGTTTCATTTAAGAACTGTCAACATCACATTTACAATAGTGCTGTTGTACTGCTTATCAAAGCTGAATCACAGACATGCTCTTTCTTGT
>JAZGTK010006221.1:0-21131 GCA_036877625.1 Ambastaia sidthimunki
TTTTACACATCAGGTGTGGCTCATAATTTGATTGGACTGCCAAAATTAGGACGTTTAACACAATGTGTTATTAAAAGTTCATTTATTGCCTCGTTGCTTTATCTCGTCCTTTATGACACAGAATGTATAGTTTATTTTTCTGTTTTAATTGCCTTTAATTCTGAAGTTATTCAATTGTTCTGACTCTCTTTGTTACACCTCTCTCTCCCTGCAGTGTCCACCCTACAGTCTGTGGTTTGTTCCAACGACTCCCTCTTTTACTTCGTCTTCTTCTATCCTTTCCCGATATTCGGCATCCTCCTTATCGCCGTCCTGCTGGTGCGTTACAAGAGCCGCAGCTCCAGCAAAAATCAGGAGGGCAAGAATGGAGCTCCTCTGCTGTGGATCAAAGAGCCACACCTCAGCTACTCCCCCACCTGTCTGGACCCCCCAGCTCTCAGCCTTCACCCCGGTTCTGTGGAGTAACGGTGACACAAACGTGACCCCGTCTCATTCAGAGACTCGCTCATCTACACTATTTCTCTCTGACTCGCTCTAATTTTCTTCTTCTCCTCGTCCATGATGAGGCCACCAGGAAGTAATCAGGGCTTTTAGCCTGGCCTGTCAATCCGTCCATATGACTGACTAAGACCTCCTCTGTTGAAGTTGCCATGGCTACAAATGGCTGCTGGTGGTGATGCCTAGACATTTTGTTTGCTTTTTTATTGCCATTTTTTCTTGTCATTCATACTCTTGTGTGAGGAGTTATTCTTGTGAGGTTGCACTGTCTGTGGAACTTGATGTATTTTGCCACTGTGGCGCGTTACGGACGCCAACCTCCTCAACTCTGTTCCCTCTCCAGGATGAGAAATCACAGGTTTATGTTTTTGTATTTCCTCCCGTGTATAAAGTCTGGCGCAAACCGCTGCATACTATTTGTTATTTTGTCTCTATATTGGTGCCGTTTTTCCAGCAGAAATTTCTGGAAGGTCATTGAAAGTTTTTAAACAATGGTGTTTGAATGAAGGAAGAAAGGACAATCTTTTCTTAAAAAGTTATGGAAACTTGACAATGGATGTATATTCTACGGTTGTGTGTGTGTGTATGAGTATGTGTGTGAACTGATCTGAGAACTGCCTCTGTTTCAACTGATATTTACAGACTATGAAGAGCCCTCGTTGTCCACTGACTCTAGGATATAAATCTAACCCCAGCTCATCCCCACTGCCAAAGACCAATTAAACTGGAAAAGCCACACATTCAAAAATCACATTTAAAGCCACGGTATGGGATTAGGCTTGTGAAAAAAATATTGGCTTGACGAATCATTTTGGCTTGACTGTCCAATATACCCTGTAACACAAACCATCTGATGTCATCCAGCTGGAAAAGACAGTGAGACGCTGACAAGTTTCCACATCACTGGTGTTCAGATGTTTCTACATGTTCACAAATTTGGTTCATTTCCAGGTCCCTGAACCATCACAATGTTAAAGAAAACCCATTTACCTTCTGTATATAAGAAAACTGAGTGTGTGTGTGTGTGCGTGCGTGTGTGTGTATATACACAACATGGCCCCAAATGTAGTGTGTTCACCTCAGTGTTAGGTATTTACTGTAGTGCTAAATGGAAACAAAAGGAAGCTAATTCAGAATGATTTGTCAGGCATGAAGGGCTTTTCTTTCCTCCTGTCTGGAATTTTTGAATATCTTGAGGAAGCCCCTAATGACTGCTGTCAGGACAATACTGACTCCAGGGACATCCTTGTGCCAAGACCTTTTCATCATTGTTTATGCCCTGCAAATGATCTGGGACGAAAGCAACTCCTGTCAGCTTAGAGACATTCTGCGTATATGAATTCTCAGCTCCTAAACGTAGACTTACGAAGGTTCTTAATGCTGATGATTAGACATTGTGTTATCTGTATTATAAGTCATATCACATGGTTTTGCTCTTATCTTTATGAGTTCGTGTTCGAAATATGGTGCCCAAACTTTGTATTGCCACCGAATAAAGTGAAACGATTGTGTGACGTTAATCCACCATTTCATAACCTATAACCTGTAAACACTGAATAGTTTTGAAAGACAATATCTCTCAAGCTTAATGTAGAATCTAAATAGTTGTTTGTTTGTCTCCATTAAGACATCGAAAAGACACTGCCAATACATTTTTCCACTTAAGATTACCTAACAATACTTCATCACAACAATGCAGACTCGTTTTAATGTACAAAAGGACATAATACGTACTTTGTTTTTTACGTACATTGTTTTTTTTTTCAGTGTGAATGGATTTTATTTTAAATGTTATTTTTTGTAGTTCAGGAAATTCACAAACTACCAAACATAACCTGTTTTCTAGTAGCAGTAACATGCAACCAAACTGGGTCTTTCACAGACAGGCAACATGCTAAAGAAGACCATGTTATTCACACACCAACAGTGCAACATGCTTTTAACATGCTAAGTGTTGCGTGACCAGCGTGTCACTACGATGTGATCTCGTATTCAAATGATATCTGTATTTGAAACATCGCAGCTTTTCTGTAAATGAAATTTAGAGCCACTTGACGCTTGTGATTCTTATTTATTGACACATAAACACCTAGATAGAATATGTGAACTTTATCAATCTGCATAGACATTTTGCAGTCACAGTGAAGATTTATTGTACAGCCAGAAGATGATGGGAAACGATTTGACTGTAAACCAGAATGATTGGATGATGATACAGTAATAATTTAGCTCTCGCTATCTCAGTTTTGTCAAACTGTACAGTGCATGATGAGTAAGGGGGACATTTTAATGTCTGAGAGTTGTGACGTTTGTGACATGTCAGATCAATGCTATCCTCCCCATCCATTTATTATGGAAGGCCACGCTGATCCAACAGACTTTGAATGAATTGTACCCACTTTGAATTTTCTTCATTTCTAATACCATGAAGCTGACTGGTTGTTCATAATAAACGCTCACTTGTGAATGAACACACCTGCTCATGTACAGGACTAAATATTGTCAGTAGATCTCCCCACATTCAGCTTCTGTGAATTAGTTAGATGGGTTTGCCTTCCTCAAGCAGGAAATGGGGGGTGTAGTATTGATTGTGACAGTGTAATATTGCGGTTCAATCTGTACAGAATTATTCAGAACTTTAAATAGTGTTTTTGTAGTTCAACATGCCCAGCTGAATCATAATGTTCTCACAATGTTGTAAATGCATATCGATGGCTGCATGTTATGGCTGTGTACTGACAGTGTAGCTGCAGGAAAAAAACAAAACAAATGGAAAAAAACATTGTGTTGATGTGTGTTCAGTTCAGCCAGTTGTGCTTTTACAAGTGGTGATTTTTGTTCTTTTTTTTAAATAACCAAAACGGTGCACTGAATTTTTAAAAAAATGCCCTTGTTTTTTTTATGCTTGTGTTTTTGTTGTACTCTGTTTAATTTGAGTGTTTTTTATATCTATACATACATTTTATTCAATTGTAGCAATTGCTATCATGAAAAGGCACTTTGCTATTGTCAGTTGATTGCAATAAAACATTCAGTGCACAGCGCTTTAAACTGTGTTTTTATAACATTTCACTTTGTTTCCAATCTAAAAATATAAATGGTTACAGTAGTCAAGATAAGGTTTGAATTTGTGCCATTACAACATAATAACCCAGCGAGCTGCAGAGCACAGAATGTTTCAATGGTTTGATAAGACAGGATTGAAATAATAATGAACTTTTCATATTATATACAGCAAAATCCTTATACTGTATGAGTTACAAGCAGATATATAACTGAATGAATACATTTACATTTTTTTTACATTTTTCCCACACATCTGAATTCATAACAGAAGAGTTTGTGAATTTCTTTTGTCCTTGACCTACAGGGCTCTGAAATCTATAAAGAGCAAGAAAATGGTGTTTCTAAAGACGCTGTCTTAAAGGTGTGAATGGGGTCTGACATATTCATTTTGCAGTGTCTTTTCTGGTCTGGTTGAGTCAGACAGTTTGGATTGTGGGGGGATGAGATGGGAGGCTGTAGATTTGTGTGTCATTATAGTGGGCCGGTGCTTGTTAACCTTCATAGCAGTGGGGAAACCTCACTGTGAAAACTGAAGTCCCCTCCAGCTGCTCACAGACCAGATTTAATAGTGGACAGTGGCCAGTTTCAGCATCTGGATGTCTGAATTATGAAGGCCTAATGAAGACATGTCTTTGTGCTTTGTTTACCTGATGCATGTCTGTGTTATCTTTCCTCATTATTTCAGTTAGCAAGGTTATATTGGTAGTAATTAATGTATGTGGGTCTTTATTTGTTTGAATTAACGTTGCTGTGTGTAAATGGTAATTAAAATTTGTATTTTTTGTATGAGTGGGCAGGATTCAAAATTAACAATGACACACTTTACAGAGGCAAGTGAAGTGAGCATTTACTGGGCATAAGGGTTTCTTAGGAGCAGTTGTGGCCTACTGGTAAGAGCGTGGGTCCTGTCACCAGAACGTTGCCGGTTAGAGTCTCACTACCGGCATGTAACAACTGAGGTGCCTTTGAGCAAGGCACCTCACCCCCAATTTCTCCCCGGACACTGCAGTGCTGTCCACTCTTCCGGTTGAGTGAGTCTTCACAGTTTACAGAGTGTGTGTTTACTCTTTAGTACTCCAAAATGCACGTGCTGTACAGGTTAAATGCAGAGGACAAATTCCAAGTATGGGTCACCATACATGACCAGCATGTCACTTCATTCACCATTGTATTTTGCATTCTTACTGCTGGTTAATTTAGATTCACACGTGTTTATGGTGTCATGCTGGGTGCTTCCATAGCGATAGGTTGTCAAATTGGATAAACGGCCCTGTCTGCTGTGGCTGTCCTACCTGCTAACAGAGCATAGCGTGACCACCAGGGGCCAGGACCAAATTACATCACACATATCATAACTCATCCTGACTCTGCCTGCTAAAATTCCATTCTACTTATGAATATTAATCATCCTCTCGCTCCATGATGTATGCGGGATTGTGTTTCCCATTTCTTGTCCGGTGGGAGAAACTCCTTGCAGAATTTGTAAATACAGTCTTCCTGCTATCCTTCATTACATTACCCGTCTGAATGGCACTGAATCAATTTGCTGACACGACTGCCTGCGTTTCGTGTCGCGGGTCTACGAAAGCACTGAATGGAAAAGGAATTGCATTCTGATGAAAACAAACCTGTGGCACAGGTGTGCGCCTTTGTGTTATTTGTACAATAATTGAGAGAAGAAACATCATTGTGTCTGTAGGATTTGCGTGAAAATGTTCTGTGGTGAATATTTGAATGCACTGATCAAATACCTAAAGCAGGGGCCATGATTTTAATAATTATAATGTACATTATGGATTAAAGTAAACAGAACCAGAAAAAACGACAGACAAATGTACCTAAATTTGGTCTTAAATTTGTGATTTTCATTGGGGAGATTGTTGTGTTTTTATGGGTATATTGAACACATTGTGTAAACATTTACAATACAGCCTGGAAAAACCTGAGGATTTAATTGGCTGATCCTCCTTCAGCAGCAATAAAGCTCTCCTGTAATTGCAGCTCAGACTTTCACAATGATCAGGAAGTGGTCTGCACCAATTCTCTTTATAAAACTCTTCAGCTCAGCAAAGATTCCAGGACCTCTGGTGTGAGTGTCTGTCTTGAGGTCGTGCTGAAGCGTTTCAATGGGGTTGAGGTTGAGGACTCTGACTGGGCCTCTCCAGAAGATGTGGTTTCTTCTATTGAAACCTCCTGTGTTCTATTCCAAACCCTACTTCTTTTCCATCTTTCCTTTCCATGTTGATGTATCTAATTATAAAGTACTTTCCAAACAACTTAACTTTGGTTTTATCTTTCCACAAAATGGCTGCAAGTACTAACATCAAGGCATTTCTTTGCAGACTTCGAACATGTCCACCCAGTAACACAGTTCTTATCAAATTTTATAACGGATGATGTCGAAATACTGGTGACTACAAAAGGCATTTTCCAGAAATTGTTTTATGTGTTATGTATTGTATTTCTCCAGCTTGGTGATGTGGGTAGTTTTGTCGCCTTACAGCAGCTTTCCAGATAGTTAGCAAGGTCGAAGAGTTTATCCGTCCTAGATCGGAGTTGTCAAAGTAAACGAAAATACAACAGAAATACTTTTAATATCTCGCAATAAAGTGCAGGAAAGAAAGTGCAGGAGTATTTTTTCATAAAGACTCTGCAGAGTGTAACCCATGTCTCACCTCAACAGACATCAATGAAGTCTGTATTAAATAATCTTTGATGAACTGTACTGCTAAAAACTTGCAGACATGCATCTGTAATTAAACCATCTGTGTTATATGAGGCAAGAATCAGCTATTGATTAAATATTTTATAATTTGTTCTGTAGACTAAGCTCTCATATGAGCAAATTGTCTCTTATAAAAGTATCAATATGATCAGACCTTTATCAGTATGAAATCATAAGATTCACACAGCCAAACTGTAAGTCATTGTAGCAAAGTGTGTCTTTTAAAATATTCTGAGACCAACATCAGAGTTAATTCACACTTTAAAACAACATAAAAATACATATCACACCATTATGGTGATAATTCGCATTCTGAGGCAGATTTCACACACGTGTAAACATGCCTCACATGTTATCAGCTTCACAACATCACAGGAAACCCAGACTACTGCTGCTTGCGTGTTCTCCGCTTTTGCTGGCTTGTTGAATATCCAGCTCTCACCACAATCTACAGCCATCTATAATAGATGAGCCCTAAATGTGTAGTTTTCTATGGGGGCCCGGCACAGCTTTAATGAGCTCTGTTCTAGCGATGTGAATTCTGGAGCATTTCAGGTGAGTATTACTGTCTTTATATTTGCCTCGAAGCAAGAGTTTTAGTTTATATGTTATCGCTTATAGGGGAAATGTACCTATTGTCTAATTTTGCTACTTGATGTATTTTCGTTTGTGCTGAAGGGTTTCATTATTAACCTTCCGATTAAACCTGGTCTCCAGTTAGCTATTACTGTGGTAAGTGTTATGTAAATTAAGGGTTTCATTAATGGGAAAATGAGGTCATTTTGATTTGTTGCCATTATATTGATTTTTTGGTAAGCTACAAGTAAAACCATGTTTACTAATGAATAAAATATTTTGAAGTGCTGGATTTGAATTGATTGGGATTTTTACAGACCCCAATTAGCAATGTTCCAAAAACAGAAATGTTTGTTTTATAGCAAGATTGCTTTTGTTAAGATACTTCACCTGCCTTCACAGGGACACTGTTACCCCCGTGATTTCATCAATATGAGCAGTAAAATATTATTAGGGACCCAAAACTGAAAACACTTTTATTTGTTATGGTCTCCTTGCAGAAAATCTAAAACCAGCTGAAACAAGCCTTCCAAAAGCAGTGAGCTGGCTTTACAGTCTGGTTATCTGGTTAAGTAGGTCTGTTTCGATTTGTTTTTACAGAGGTTTTAAACATTTCTCAGCTGGTCAGTTTGGGAGACCAACAGACCTGATCACCAGACTGAGAGACCAGTTAAACCTGCTGAGACAAGCAAGTCTCTTAGGCTGGTTTAAGTTGGCTTTTCAGATTTTGTACAATAGAAGATCTACATTTTTTTTTTAACTGGCAAAGATACAATATTTTCATTCACTGACACGTGCACATTCACAGTACATCAAAAAAATCATTTCATCTAATACCTGTAAAGTGAGGCTTTGAAGCTAATGTTACAGTCTGCCAGGTCTCACCCACACATGCCCTCACTTTTTCACATACATACACAAAGGCTTATTAAGCCAGTAGATGGGATTAGCCAGTGGTTATACAGTTGCTTGCTTACCTGTAAACGTAAACTGTTTTAAAGGTTTACATGTTGAAGACTGCTCCCTCGTAGAATACTAGTTATCAACTGTTTCATTTATTTTGGTTACATTTGCATTGCATTGCTAAGTAATGTAGTAAACAACTACACGGAATACCCTAGAAACCCCATAGCAACAAGCTAAAAACACTCACAGCACCTTGGCAACCCTAGCATTGTGACTTCAATACAATTCAATAGGGCGAAAAGCCACATAAATGCCCATCAGTTATTGGATTGGCCAGCTTTTCCATGTTTCACAAACTCTTCTGAATGCACTGTATAAAATCAATACATTTTGTTAATTTTGTAGGTTAACAATGAGTCCATCATCTCTGAACACTATTGCTCATGAGCAGAGCAATATTTTATACAAAATGCTGTTTAGAAAGCTCAGAAAAATATCAAACAATGACCTTTCAGTTTATTAGGCTATCAGAAAACCAAAAAGTCTCCCAAAGCCTAAATTCTCTGCCTGCAAAGAGAGACCTTTAGCAAGTACACTATCACATACATAAACTATAAAATATACACCATTCACACGTTCTTGAAAGCAAGCTTACACAATTTCCTTTATTTCTAAAGCTCACATAGAGGTGATAACATCAATGATAATTGTAATTATATATTTAATAATAGTGACAACAAAGAATCAGGAAGGTGCAAGTCTTAGATATACAGAAAACTGGGTCACCATGGAAAATCTGAAAAAAAGTGTGAAAAATTTAGGCAGATCGCATGTGATACCAGGTAAATAACACGTTAAATACAGAAAAGACTATAAAACTATAAAAAAACTGAAATGTTATGCTTTGATATTCCGATTCACACAATCTTTTTTTGTCCTGTCTCTCACAAGCTCCCCAGAGTCAAATCCAACGCTTTAGCCTTTTTGTTCCTCCAGGAGATGTTGTATTAGTACCTCAGGGAAGCAATGAGGGAAAAGCTGAGTACGCTCACTTGCCACCTTCCCTAACAAGATTATCGTTCACTGAAAGTTCTGTCTCAGCTCACAAGCGTATCACATTCTTAATAAAAGCGTTACCTCACCCACTGTGAGCCCTCAGGTGATGTATATGGTGATTTGGCAGTGGGGGGTTTTCACTGTCACAGTTTGAAATGGAGGTTTGAATTTGTTTCACTTGTATTAAGCTCCTGTTGCATTATGGGTAGGGCTACCATAGCTGGAGTCCAACATAATTAATAATTTATTGGTTAACATGCATCCAGCTAAGTTTAAAGTCAAATGCTCTGTGACCAAACTCAAACTTCAGGGGGCTTGTTGTGGTTCTCAGTATAGTAGCTGTGAGTTAAACTGTGTTTTCATACTTGTAATTTTCCTGGTCCTGCAGTGCGCATCTGACTTTTAAAGGCACAAACAGACAATCTGCCTAAATGCAACAGTTTCATCACTGTGTCATCAGCACCTCTTCTTGTAGACACACACACATAAAGACAGAAATGTTGATGTGTGTATGTGTTTGGGTTCCCAGTGAGTATTATTACATGGTTTTACTAGAACCAAGCAGAAGAAAACCTGACAGCAAGTTATTCATTCTGGTATACAAGAGTTGAAAACTACACATTCTGTGTCATGTACAGAAACGTCAAAACAATGAGCAACACTTAAATGCTGAATTCAAGCTTTCACTCTGGACCCGTGTCTCTGACGATGGCTTTTGTAATTATTAACTGTATTGCCATTTTGGTTTTATTTTTTACTTATCCCTGAGGTGAGTAGCTCTCGTTCTCTTGTCCTTGTAAAAGCGATGAGAAATATTGCTGCTCCAGATGGCATTTCACATAGTTCAGCATGTTTTCTTCAGACTGCAGGCAGATTGCTACTGTACGTGACATATACAGGTACTGTACCATAGCAGATGCTGTAATTTGTACCGTCAACATGTTTGTCCTAAAATGATGTTTAACTTTCATTAGAATACTGAGTCTGCAGATACGTCATTGGTTAAGCATAAAAAATTATTGGAAATTACAAATCCTGTTTAGAGAAGACAAAAAATAAACATCAGTAACATTGTAATTCACTTTTATCTGGGTGATGATGTTGTTACATTGAAAACCACAATAATAAAATAAAAGATAAGATTTAAGATTACTGTTTTACGCATGTTGAGGCAGAGCTGTTTGTTTATTTTAGTTATTTTTTTGAAGATAACTGTGAGCAGAGAATTTCAGTAGCAGTTTACAGTTTACATTTATTTACGCATGGCTCCACCTGCTGGAGAAGATAGGGCATTTACGTTTTATATACGTTATATATACGTTTTATATACGTTTTCATCAACCTAATCCAGCTTCACGATTTATAGTTTTTTTTACTTTTAGATGTACTGCGGAAGTACCAAATGGCTGTTAAAGACCATGCATGAGGGATAAGGACATTGTTCAGGTTTGAACTGTTGTTTTGTTCGGGGTTTGACTCATGTTTGACTTTATCTATTCGAAAAGAACTATTCTAAATGATTAAAGGACAGGCAAAAGTTTGTATGTGTGCACTGTGCTTAATAAACACCCTGCAGCTTTGCCCTGCTCTGCCTACAGGGTGAGTATACACGTGTTTAATACACACCAGACACAGTCATGTGTTTCAAGTAATCTATTTACCTATGATTATGAGAATAACGTGTTTCTGATTTTATGTGTCTAAGAATTCTGCCATCTCACTGCCTTCAGCATGTAGACTCCATGGTTGAACTCCAAACACTAATATACAATGAAAAACAGGCCAAATTCAAGAACATACTGTCAGCAAATATTGTGTGTCTGTAAATTCTTAAGTTAACTTTAGTATTATATACTGCTTATTTAGAACTGGACTTGTTCGTAAAAGTTACTGCTTTCATAACCAGGTTGTATTTTTGCTGCATGCTGGGAAAATAACAGGGACAGAAGTGTTGTGGGAGTTTTCAGTGAAGAAAGGTACACACCATGTTACACACACATTTTATGATACATTTAGGCAGTTAGCAGATACTTTAATCCAAATCCAAAGATGAATACTACACTGATATACTATATAATCACAGTTTATGCCTCTTTCAGTTTCCTGGAGGAACAAGAATTTCCCCGCTGGCATGAAGATAAGAAAAAGAGAGTCTGATGATAAGAGACAGGGGGCAACAGCGGAGGACCAAAAGTGCCCTAAAAGTCCAACCAGTGTGGAGGAAAGTATGAGTGTTCAAAGACTGGCAGAGTAACTGAGTGAAGCCTCAAAGACCTGCAGGGGCAGAAGTCTACAGAAACTGGCAGCTCTGCTTAAAGCCCTTTAAAGAGCTTCTCTGAGCGAGATAAGAAACTTGCAGTAGGGAATAAAGCAAAGGACAGTGTCCTCCTAAATAACTGAAGCTCTTCTCATTCAAAATCAGATACAGATAAACCTCAAAGCCTGCAAAGCAAGAGCCAGATTACCTCAAGTTTCTCATCTCAAAATGTGCCAGTTTCTGAAAACAGACCGAACCAAGAAGACAGAACCAAACCAGAGTTAGGAGAAGCACCATAAAGGGATTATGAGCTTCCCGTTTGGTGACTGGAGTGAAGTTCAGCTGGTGTCGGTGCAGTCGGTTCTCCCAGCAGAGACTCCAGCTGCACCGGTTCAGAACATTCTCACCCCTTACCCTGGGTTCCGGCCTGAGGACCCCAAGGACCCTCACAGCCATCTCAAAGCTCAGCACAAGCTGAAGGAACTTTTTCTTTACTGTCTTTCCCTAAAATGTAACAAATATGTCAGGATAGTTTTTTTTAAGAAATTGAATTTATTTAGTTAAAGGTAGGCAGTTTCGAAAAGCATTTTTGAAGAAACCTTTGACACCCTGTTGTTTACCCCTCTGTTGTTTCCTTTTGTTACCAAATGTGTTTCCTGGGCTACTCTTGCAGTGGTGAACGTATCTGTTCTGCCAGAAAAAAAGAGTATTTGAAGAGTCAGGTGAAGGAGGTGGAGGCTCTGAAGTATCTGAGTCCTACCACAGCTTCTCTGCCTGGTGAGACTGACTTTATTTCTAAAGGCTGGTTTCATGCAGCCCGCGTAGGTGGCAAACAGCAGGGGCACATAGAGATTTCATAGCTGCTGCTCCATGCAGAAAATGGCATGAATTCTGGGTTACCAAAGAGAATTATTTAATTATTTTCAGCAAAGCCCAACAGAGCCGCAACACCACTCAGCATTGATGCTGAAACCTGATAAAACAGGTGCAGAAAAACAGCTGCTTATGCAAGCTGTGTGAAACAGGCCTAACAGTTGTTCTTAGTTACTTCATAAACTCAATGTTAAGAAATCCTTTTTATTACTTAATTTTAGAGTCTCAGAGTACAGACAGAACAGAGGCAGAACAGAAACCCACACTCATCCCTTCAGCCGACCTGGAGGTGCCCAAATCATCCTGCCCACAGCTTTTATGCTGCAGGAGGCCACTGGAATTAACTTGAGCCAGGGCTACTCAGGAATGTTGGGAGGTATGGTTTTTAATTTCATTCTTTCTCTGCAAATTGATTTTCTATGCCTATTTCATTTGTGAACCTAGGAAATAGAGGTTTGGCTGGTTGTGTGTGCAGTGAATGCTCAGGGCCGGCCTTCTATGGAGGCAGGATGACAAAGAACAGACTGCTGGCACCACTGAGGCTATCGACCATCTGCACAACTCGCTGGAGTCCTGCCCTTCACAGGACACTGAGGCACAGGATCCCGAAGGAATCAAGAAAAGTCACTTAATGCCAGAACGGCAGAAAACTTAAATAACTCCTAATTAACTGAAGACTCATTTTTTACTAAATTAAGAGTAGAATGCAAAAAATTAGGTTTCCTGTAAAACGATTAAAATGCAAACTTGTTTATGTTTAGGTATTCACCTAAAAAAGATTAAGAAAGACAGAGTGTGCCTGTATATGAGCTGTGCCTCCATCCACAGGAATCCAGCACTGGAGGACTAGGCCTGTGATCAAAACTACAGGGTGGGACAACACAGAGATACAATACATAGGTGAGGAGTTGCTGTTGCTTGTGAAAGACACTTAAACGTTCTCACATTAGGGAAGATTAGCACGGAAAACACAAGAAAAACTTGAAAAAAAACAATGCATAATTAAAAATCTATTTAAACATAATTTAATATACTATGATTTGTTTCACATCTCTATTGCCTTTCAATGCATTTTGGTTTTAAGAATAAATATTAGTCTACAGACAGTTTACATATAATTTTATCTGTTGTTGTTGTCTTCCACTCTTTAAAATTAAGTAAAATTAAGATAAATTAAGTATATATTCAAATGCTGCATATTTATACAGTTTTTCTATATATATCTTTTAATATTTCTAATTAAAAACAATTTACATCACTGACTGAGCAAAACAGTTCATTATGCAACACAGTTTGTGTTCATTCAGTGTTTCAGTTTATGGTGTGTGTAAGATAGCACAAGATACAGTTTTGTTAAATGTATGTCAAGTAAACATTTGCAGAATTTTTATATGTGATAATAGTGAAAATGTGTGAATATTATTAAACTTAGTACACAGAATAACGATTTAAGGTTTATGTCTAACCTGAACGGCACAGACTTTTATTTTGATAGCAAGGCGGTATCCAAGAAATTTAATAGTTCACTTCATGTCTCACGAATGCAAGAAATTGATTTCACGTTTACAATATATTTATATGTGGTTTTATTGACAGGTTGGATTTTTGCATAAACGAAAAAGTTACGTTGTATTTCTATATGGGTGTCCGTTATGTTCAGATGGTATATTATCTCTTTTTGCAGCGGTAGTTGGACTCATGCAATGAACGTACAGTAAGATGTCATTTACATATTAAAGTCTGACACATTTACTTGATGTGTATGGTACATAAAAATGTAAGTAATAATTATTCCTGCTAATGAATTTCGACAGCCTTGCAATCTTTAGCGAGAGCAGCGGTTCAATGCACAATGTTATATTCATGTTTGTTTAGGTTATTGTTGTCATATATGCCACGCCCAGTGCTTATACAAGCAACTTGACATGTAAAATATTACAGTGATGTTTGATTTTATTGTATTGGTTATGGTTGCATGATGACGGATTTTTCAAAGATGTGGGGAGGATGATGTGTAAAGATGCTGATCAAATCATATAGCAACAGTGAAATATTGTTTTGTTGTGTTTGTCTTTGATATGATATTATGCTTCCATACACAGGATCTTTCCCTGATATGTTATAATATTCCCGATCACCAACCCAACATCTGTTGAATACAGTAAACAAACGGAACAAATCGCGCAGCGTTGGACAATAATAAACACAGGATAAACAACACTGCTTCATTGAGGTACATACATACATTACCATGTCATACAGTCTACCACTTAAATTACAGTATAGATAGACTGAGACTTAGTCGATGTGTTTACATTTCGTTACATTGCAAAGTTTATTCACCTTATCATTACATTGCAAAGTTTATTCACCTGTACCTGTATCTGGAGTTTGAGAATTTGAACTGTGTATGTTCACTGTGTAATTTGCACTGTGTATGAACTGTGCAAATTTAATCTAAACTCAGGTTATAGTTGCTTTTCACTTAGGCTTGCTAAAGAGATGATCTCTTCATCTCAGTTCACTCCATGATGTCCCACTCTTCCAAGTCTCGCTTCCACCCTTGTGGTCTTTGTGACAAGTCCTCTGCCCGAGAATCTAAAGTCAGCAAGCGAATGCACCCCGAAGAGAAGCCCTACAAATGCCCCTACTGTGACAAATGTTTCAGCCTTTCTTCTGGCTTGGTTCTGCATAAACGGACTCACGCTGTGGAAAAGCCTCATACCTGCCGGATTTGCAGCAAGACCTTTATCTCCTCCTCCCACCTGTCACTGCATCTGCGATCGCACACGGGAGAGAGAAAGTACAAGTGCAGCGTATGTTCTAAAATGTTCATGCAGTCGTCTCAGCTTATGTGCCACAAGGCCATTCACTCTGGCGAGAAACCCTTCAAATGTCCAGATTGCAACAGGAGCTTTGGTCGAGCCTCACACTTGAAAACCCACCGCAGGCTCCACACGGGCGAAAAGCCTTTTAAATGCACACAGTGCGACAGGGCTTTCACGCAGAAGGCTGGACTTATAATCCACATGCGGCTGCACACAGGCGAAAGGCCTTTTAAATGCGACAAGTGTGAGAAGGCCTTCCGCACATCAGCCCACCTGCTCAACCATCAGGCTCTGGAGTTAGGTGAGGGCAAGTATGTATGTTCCACATGTCACAAGGGTTTCCGGTCAGTGTCCATGCTGAAGCAACATGAGAAAAGCCACCAGAGCGGGGTGCTCTGTTGCAGCGTGTGTTCTGGGGCCTTTGCTCGCTCTTCTTATCTACAGCTGAAACTGCACATACACAATGGAGAGCAGCTCTACCACTGCAAGGTCTGCAACAAGATCTTTATCAAGATGTCCACTTTCGAGAAACACTGCAAAAAGCATCAGATGCAGATGGATGATGGAGAGGCGGAGACAGCGGAAGAGGAAGTCAAACACGATCCCCCCTTTCAGCCTTACGGGACGGAATCTTTGACGCCATCAAAATCAGAAGTCAACACACGTTCCAAAACAAGAGCCAAAATTATGAGTAAAATGGAAAAGTCCAAATAAAGTAACAGCTCCCCGTTGTGCATCATTTTCTAATGCACCGCTGTCATGCTTTTAAAAACAAGGTTTTGATCTGTTTTGAGACTATGAATATACAGAGCTTGACTTGTAGTTACACAGCACTTGTAGAATATGTTCTCTTCTCTGGTGATTTATTTTTCTTATGTTTATTATTTTATACCAAAAAAATGATGGTAAACAATGCTAAAAGCCCTCCTGTATTGCACATATTTCACATTATAGTTACTACAACCAACTACTCTATATACTTTATTTAAAATGAGACAAATGTTAAATTTTAAAATTAAAACAAAGCATAAAATGATTTTAATGCAATGTGATGGGTTTTGAAAAGATAAATGTTAACTTTGTAGTGTGTATAGATAAGTACTCAGAGTTGTCAGTTTGTGTAAGTATACTGGTTTGATAATACAGAAATAGGTTCCTTATCATTAGGTACTATTAAAAATAAGGGCAAGAATTCTGTGGACTGAAGAATCTAAGATTTCGTTATAATTCAATGTGGTCAGTTTTATTTAAATTCTTTTAAATGTATAGATTTGATGTGTATTAGATTTTGCACAATTTCTCTATATCCATGCTACATACAAAATATATAATAACTGCTAACAGCCATATGAATACTCAATAATAACACATTCAATAACATTCACAGCTGGTGTAAAGACTATTTTAAAAATCAGCATATATAACTGATCATAATCCACAAATGCAACTGTTCTGCTGTTGGACCTTCACTGTTGTCATCTTCAAGCATTTTAACAAGTCAAAGACAAATAATAAAACTCACATTTTGACCATATCAGACCTTTTGCACTTTTCCACTAAGCTTGTCTGTAAAGCTTTTATTTTTCAAAATAAAAGTCCTGGTGCAATTGTCAGTGGTAATTTGTACAGAATATTAAAATAAAGCATGTCAAACTTTTCTCTTTCTGTAATGTATTATTTTTGTTGACAAGAGACATTAATTTTATGTTCATTCTATGTCAGTTCTGGGATTTAACAATGATGTTAGATAGTATGGCAGACATTAGTCCGTGTATCAGGTTTAAATGCTGGTGCATGAACCAGGTGAATATCACGTGTGTAACACCTAAGGAGCTGTTGTCACACAAAAAATGAAAAGTTGTAAATAACGTTTTCTTTAAATTAAGTGGAAAAAGTATTGATTTCTGACCATGGTTTATGAATATGTATACTTTTATTTGAAATAATATGGCCATGACTAAATTACAGATTTACAAATGACTAAGAAACAGAACTGCAGTTTTTGATGAGTCAAGAGGTTTTGTGAGGTTTTATTCAAGTCACAGAGGTATTTAAATTTTAAAAAGAGTGAAACTATGTCTAATCACCTTACAAAAATGTGACAGAAAGTTCAGTCCTTTTTCTTTTTCTGACTCTTTCTAAAACACTTCCTTAAACAGAACATGCAACTTTTGACAGTCACAAAAATAACAGTCAGTAGAATGAGAAGAAGAAAGCCAATAACATCCAGACTATGGTACTGAATCCAGTTCAGCTCATGGGCTGCAGGTCTGAGATGCTCCGCCCCTTTGTGCCTCATAACAAACTCAGTCCAGAACACAGCCAGGTCCAGAGGCTCAATGGGACGGTCTTTATGGACTGCTGAAAGCTTTGTCATTTTCTCCTTGTAACTGTTGAGGGAGAGATGGAGAAAGTATGTTGTTAATATATCTTTTTTTTCCTCTCCTAAAAAGACCAGCTCTGACTGGTTAGTGCTGGTCTAGCCAGCATAGCAATACAATCTTAGCTGGTGTGGTTTGTCAACCAGCATGCTCTTTCTTGTGAAGGCAGTAAAGCTAGTTAAGAAGTCTGGTGTAGGCACCAGAACACTAGCATCCAGTACTGGGGGACCAGCATCCAACACAAAACATAAGCTGTTGATAAGCTAAGCTGTTCTTTTAGTAAGGGCATGATTTAAAGAAGATTTGAGACTTCATATAATGATGGTCTATTATAATTATTTGCAGTGAAACAGTCTAAAACATATATAGTGTCCCATCAGATTGAAAACTAATGTTGTGTGAATCAAAACAAATGTAAAACACATCAGTGCATACGGTTGATTCAGATATTTACCTTTTGTCATTGATGACTTTCCTCAATGCCACCAGCAGTTTCTCTGAGGTCAAATCATAGATACTAAGTGATTCTGCAACCCCTCGAGACACCAAACGCTGGACGTTGTCTCCTTGATCTCCAAACAGTGGGAGCATCACCATTGGTACCCCATTACAGATGCTCTCATAGATTCCATGTGATCCACCATGTGTAATAAAAGCCTTAACCTTGGGATGACCTATAATAAAACAATAATTAGTGTATTAGTATTAGTATTATTTCTGTCTGCTGCTTATTTAATCAAACCAGGTTAGACAGCGGTATGTTTCTGTAGCTCAAATGGTAGAGCATTGTGTTAGCAGTGCAAAGGTTGTAGGTTCAATCCCAGGGAACACATGTACTGATAAAATGTATACTGTGAATACACTGTAAGTTGCTTTGGATGAAACCATTTGCTAAATGTAAATGAATTAAAAGAAAACCTAAACTACCTAAAAGATCATTTTGTGGTAGCCACTTCATCAGTTTCACATTCTTTGGGGCATCTTCAGGCACGGGTCCAGTGTGCCTCCATAGTACCTTAAATACCAATCATGATTGTTAGTAATATTCAGATCCAGAGCAAATGTGATGTAAAATGTGATGTTTTCCTAAAGCTTTCTCATGTTTTTCCTATGAGATCAACATAAGAATATAACCTTCAAAATTATATATAGAAAGAGTTTCATTGGTTCAGAATAAAGAGCATAAAGCTTGCATTTATTAATATATTAAAAATGGCCCTTCTATTACATGCAAACAATTTTACAAAAAACAATTTATTATAAATAATATGTATTGTTATTAATGTTATATTTCTGCATTTAACAGTAATCTCATTTTTTATAGTTTATCTTCACTTACCCTCTGAGGAATCTGCCTAAAAGCCTCAAAGAACGGTTTGGCTTTGTCCTCAGCTAACTGTGACACCATGGAGCCCAGAGTGAAGACAACAAAGCCATGTTCTCCAGAACCATTCACAAACTCCTCCAGCTCCTGCACAGAGGACAAACAGCAGCATTGGACACAAGCATGTTTCAAGAATTCAGTAACACTGTTAACTCACTGTTAACATTTTTAGTTCAATCCTTTCTGTCTTACTGACATTCACACAAACACACGTACAAATGTTCACATTTACCCACATTTTTTTAAAAGCAACATATTGTAACAATTAGTCTTTAACTCAAAATTCCAAAGCATAAACATGTCTACATGACAGGAAATCGCTTTCCTTCTGCTTTGTACTGTAAGCACAAAGGAGCACCAATATCCTGTCAAGGATTACAGTAGTTAGAGTAAACAAAGAGAAAAAATACACTTCTGTGGTTCACGCTGTTAGATCATGTTATAGAATTATGCTCTACATCTTCCAGACTGATCTCAGGTACCAGGACCACCATCTCATTACCCCTCTGAGGCAGCTCCTCCATGAGGATCTTCATGCTAAGCCAATAACCGCCATCCTGGTATGACAAGCATCTTTCCAGCCTGCACAGGCTCAGAGGAGAACCAACCCAACCAGGCTAGAAGTCCGAGAGCAGGAACACTCACCATGGCTCTTACATTAACACAGTAGATGGGAAAGACACAGTTCTTTAAAGAGGACTGTCAATGACTCCACAAGAGGAGGGGCCTAGACTAAGGGGAAAGTGAGACACCGCAGCCTTGAGTTTCACCTAATGAGCACTGTGGTTAAAGTCCAAGAAGTGGGTTAGATGTTGCACTGGGTTAATTATTTCAAATAAGCATGTATTGTACTATAAGACTTATCTGCAGATAACTTCCTTGACACCAAGATCAAAAGGACCAAGCACCTGTTTCATGTTAAGGCTGCTTTTACACCCACAGTTGAACCTGCAATTTTTCAGAAAGCCATAAATCATATCAGGATTTTTGGGGTTGTAAAACACAGCACACGGTTGGTAATGATTTAATCTATTAACCCTTGTTTTGAATAGTGGCTTTCAGAACAATTCTGCAAGTCACTGTGGCCTTGCTTGCAGAAGTAGGAATACCTTAAAGTCAGCGAATATTTCCAACTTCTCCCTATATACATACAAACACAAGGCCGTTATGCAAAAACATGAACTCACACAGAGAGGGCTTGACGCTCAGGAGCACGTTAGGTCAAACAAACGCCGAGTGAATAAAGTGCTGAAGTAAAGATTAATGAGCACACTTAATCTTGCACACAAAATTGGTTATTTTGTACACATAGGGATTAGGAAAATAGGAGTATTAAAATTATGTCTAACAGCCACCACACTAGTACACAATATAATAGTGTTAGTGTTAATTTTAATATATAGTTTTTATAATAGTGTTAGGATTAAAGTACGAAGACTCACTTGTGGTAAAGGTTTTGGTTTCTGGCTAACTGTGGCTCCAATCATGACCATGTTGGGCATCACGGGGCGTGGAAATTCCAAAGCAAAATCAAATCGCAAAAACCAGAAAGCAGCGCGGCTCATGATCTCCATCACAGATATTTTTCTCTGAAGTACACGAGAAGCAATCTCATCTGCACGAGTAAATAAATATCTACAAGCCATGGGTTGCAAAAAACTCCTTAACTGGTTCACACTTCTTTGCCAAAAACTCATGTGGTCAGTAAATTGAGTAAAAAGTTGAGGAACATAAGAGGCTGGACTTGGGCATTGGCTAGCAAGACTGTCAGCGCCACAAGGATGGTTTATGTCCATATATATTGCTGGAATGGAAAGATATTCACCAACAATAACTCCAACAGGCTCAAATGGATCTGTGAGAATGGCATCAAAGTTGTAGTCTTTCAGTTTTTTCATTAGGTCATTGTTGAAGAGCAGGCTTTCCGCATTCCTCACTGTAAATATTTGTAGAACATGCAGGGAGATGAAGAAGGCTTGGAACTTGGCCAGGTCTGTAGCGATGTCAATACTCAGAATAGTGTTTAATTCTTCTGCTAAGTTTGCTTCCAGCTCCGCTTTGGTGTAGGGCACTGGATAAGTTAGAGTGGTGGTATATTCTGATGGGCCCATACTCAAACTTGCCTCAGGGATAACGACCATCACCTGGTTCTCTCTTCTCCCCAGCTCCTCCACAATAGGTTTCATCCCAAGCCAGTGACTGCCATCTGATGGAATCACCAACAACTTCCCAGCTTCAATTGAACCAAAGAGGAAGAGACTCAGGAGCAACCGTACGGTAATCATTTTATCAGTGGTTTAAAAACTAGCAACAGGTGAAGGAGATTAAGTGTGACACCCCCACAAAGTTACTGTACAGGTTAAAGTACTGCATTCAAAACGTGACTAGACTGTGTTCAAAGGAGTCTCAAAGTTTATCGCCAATAGCAAGCTTTCAGTCCAAATATATTCGCCAACAATATTTCATTTTTACCTACAGTTATACACAACAGTTGTATTTATTGCCACTATTGAATTAATGTACAATTATTTAAAACAGCAGTGAAACCACATGTATTGCTTATTACTTTCTGTAAATATTT
>JAZGTK010006222.1:0-21131 GCA_036877625.1 Ambastaia sidthimunki
AGGAAAACAAAGCGGTTTATCATAGGGTACAGAGTTGTTACAGAGTTGCAAAGTTCCAACAACTGTTGAGGGAGAGAGAAAAAGTTATTGCATTTATTGTATTTATTTATTTAATATATAAGAGGGTGTAAAGTTATGTCGGTGCAGAGCCACTGGCCATTTTATATGCAAGCTGTAATGACTCAGATTTGACTGGAAGCCAGTGGAGTGAGATGAAGCAGGTAACACCTGAGTGAACTCCATAAAAATCCGTCCACACACACGAAAACAGCATCTGTAGACTTTGACTTTATTAAAATCACATAGGTCAGGTTATCTTTACGGCTGTTGTCTTATACCGACTGTGGAAACGTTTGGTAAAAAAGAAATGTTTAGTTATCAATGAGCAACACATTGGAGACTATTTCCCCAGGCACAGCTTTTAAATAATGTCCTGGCTTGGAGTCAGAACGCAGAATAATCAGGCATTCCTTAAACAGTGCTGGCAGAATGATTTATTCCCACTTTGGTGCCCAGATTAGGTTTTATAATGTATTTAACGGATTGCATCCCCGTGGTGAAAGCGTACGGGCTGGAGGGGGCACCGCGTGCTTCTACTGTGTGACCCTAAATTAATTTTAATATTTGACAAATCAAATACACTTAGCCAAGAGACCCGGCTTAGGGAGAGGAGATTTATGAAGCATTAGTTAAAGTGTGTGCACTGAAGGTTGACTAAATGCACCCCTGTGCTTCTCTTTTGGGGGTTGGATAGACTTTCAGGAGCCCGAGGTCATACCACCGCAGAGAGGAGGTCAAAGCTTTAGTCTGGTGTGACGGCCCGTGTAGTTCCCAGAGCAGCTAGGATACAAGAAACGGTCACATCATGCCCCTGATATGATTACTGGCACTGCTGGGTGCAGAGAGCAATGAAGTGAAAGTTTTATTGACCTTGCTGGGACTGTACAGTATGCCACACTTAGTGAGCTCCTGTGTTATGAAACAGATGTTAAAAATACATTAAAGAAATGCATATAAAAATGTTTATGTAGTTTTAATCTCAGATGACATTCTCTGGGAACAGTTTGACACGCATTGCACACAGAAATGTCAAAGCTCTAATTTGATTGGCTGGCTTTTATGTGTAAACGGTACAGCCGTCGTTGAAGTAAATTGATTTCCTTAAACACAACTGTATAATGCTGTTTTTTATTGTTGCTTTATCGATTTCAGATTTCAAAGCATCACATAAAATTGTAGTTGGTCTCTTTACCTGTCAGTTAAAAGACCTTCTTCTTGCTGAAGTGGGCAGTTATAATCTGCAAGACCACGAGTGGACCAGACTTCATGCCAATAATCAAACATCAGGCTCTGCAAAACTAATATATTTCAACACATTCAAACAAAGAAACACGGGATGAATCTAATGTTCTACAAGAACCAACAGAAGTGAAAGCAGAGACATATATGAAAGCATATATGAAAGAAGTGAAAGCATAGATCTGATATATGAATAGGTGACTCTTCATAAGACGATGAGAAGCCATTAGAAGCCATTATTAATCAAGTAAATGACCATGTGAGAGTTGCCCTTTAAATTTCAGGCCTGTTCCATTGAAATTGACGGCTATTAATATTTAACACGTACAAGTGTAGCGTCACAGATCGATCTGTTTAGCCAATTAATCCACATTTACTCAACTAATGGTCAAGCAGCAATCCTGCCTGCATGCATTGCTTACATCAACAAAAACCACAAAGGGAAATCTTTATATGTTCAGGTGTTGAGGTTTGTTTGTACCTCACAGCGGCTGGGTCAGAATGTCACTGTTATTCCTCCAAGTTTTCAATTCAAGGTAATATAAAGGTATAAAGCGCATTGTGGGGTTCCTAGCAAGCCACAGGATCTAGCGTCAGCCACGGAATAAGGTGTTGGTACGCATGACTGTTGTTAAACAGATTTCCAGTCATAAATATGCATGAAGCCTCAGAGTTCATGGAAAGCATTAAGGCGGCATCATCACAGAGATCATCTCACCGTTACTCTCTTCTAGAATCCCCATTAACTCTCTCTGACACCCACAGCCCTCGACCCAGCCACTGTGAAGGTGACAGGAAGTGTTTCTTTCTTCTGTGCCACAGCAGGACTGACCAAAATCTATAAGGTTTTGAGTGCAGTATAAATGTCTGTTAAGAATTTCCGTTAAAGGGACAGTTCACCCCAAAAAAAATGCTTCCATCATTTACTTACCATCATGTTATTCTAACCCTGTATGACTTTTTTGTTTCTGGGGAACACAAAAGAAAGTGTTTTTAACTAAACAACAGTGGCAACCATTGACTTCCATTGTATGGGCACAAAACCTCTGAGACATTTCTTAAAATATCTTTCTGTGTGTTCCAAAGAGAAAAAAAAATCATATAGGTTTTGGGATGACATGACGGTGAGTAAATGAAAATTTTAATTTTGGGTGAACTATCCCTTTAAGAGTCTATACCTATACTATATATTTTTTTATTTTTTGGGCATGTATAATAGGAGCACAGTAATGAAAATTCAATTTAATTACAATAAAAGCTCGCTCACTCACTTCCTATCTTCTGATGATAAGACAGGGTGAGTTTGCATTTTTGTGACACAGTGTTAAAGTATTTACACAGGAATCACAAATCACAGTTTTGGCAAAACATTGCCTTCTGTGTTCATTCTCACACACAGCTGAAAGAAAACAAAATGACTGTCATTACAACGGCCAAATAAACATGTCCTGTCTGAGACCATTTTTAACAAAAAACATGACGTCCTGGCTTATGTGGGGTTGTTTACATATCTTTTCTCACCAACAATCACTTTGTCTTTTATTGCTGCCATTTATGCACCATCACCAACCAGGACACATCCATCAACGATCCAGCCTACCAGAATCATTTAGGACTCAGGAAGGGCTCCACAAAAAATAAACTGCTAATTTTAACTATGTATTTGTCAGATGCCATTATCCACAGCAACTGAGTGCATTAACACATTTTATCATATAATGTCTGGTGTGCATTATGTGAATTTTCTGAGAATCGAACCCATTGGCCATTAAAAATGTTCCTTTGTAATGTTCCCTTCTGGAACTTCTAACCAATGGTGCTAAAATCACAGCAAGTTACTACTAACTTTGCAAAATAAGATTTGTTGGCTTTTGTTTCATCCCCTATCAAATTTAGTAGCCTTTCTTTCTACAACATATAGCTAGCCAGCTAAATCAAGATTTGATTTTAACATCCGTGCCGGACATCTCCAAGTAACTGCACAAATTTTTGACATTATAATCAGAGCAAACTAACCTTATATACACTTGAGCCATTTCAACAAGAAGTCCAGTTCAAAATGACCTCTAAAACAGAAAAGTCATTAAAATTGATTGAAAATCCTGTACAGTGTGTGCAGAAGAACAATATTTTACACAGTATCATTACTCAGCGTGAAGCTCATATTAAACGTAATGAAAGTCAGCTCCGGTGAGCTGGCTGGGCTTGTGCTAATGGCAGCTGTGTAGATAAGCAGCACACGGTTTTACGGCTTCCTCTCTAAGAAGATTAACCTTTTCCCAGCTGTTCCTGTTAAAGCAACTTCTCAGCCAAACACACACCTGAGAAGGAACCAGCACTGTGCTCCACTGGGTCTCCGTTGGTCCACGCCCACCATCTCAGAGCCCCAGTGGTGAGGTTCAGATGTGGGACGAGGTGCAGTACAGAGTAAAGCACAGAAGAGCTTTGAGTGCACTCTGTCTGTCAGTGGAGTGTGGATGTACCGAGTATTTATAGAGTATTTACATGCTCATATTCCATTATCACAGTTCACAGAACTGCTACAGAGCCTCCACGTCCTTAAGGGGCTCACAGCGTGCTAGTGGCTCTTTCTGTGAGTGTCTGTCGAGTGTGTGAGTGGTTTTGTCATATGCAGGTTTTTATTCACTGCTAAGGCCTTACAATGAATGCACTGGTAGGGGTTTTAAACTCCTAGTCATTTTCTTTTGTCAGATTTAAACAGGGTGTATAATACAAAACATTTCTCTTTTGAGATAAAAGGGCTTGATGGATCAAAAATGGGTAATTCTAGAAACTGTCATGGTACCAACGTCACAGTCATAAATTTATTAACATATAACCGCCCACATTTACATATCACTTACCATTCAGTAGTTTTTGCACGCGAAACAATTAGCCAATTATAGCAGAGTGCATTTACATAATCTTAACAGCCTGTTAAAGTTTAAGGGCAATTAAAGGTTGAAAATTGTTGTGTAAACCTTTCAGACAGGCAAAAAAAACAGTACATTAACCCTAACTTGATTTGCAAATGAAAAGCCTACGAAAACCAAGACATGCTTTAACTGTGTGAATATTAAGTGAAGCCCCTAGGTCCATGGCATATAGATTCTCATGCAACCTGCTCCATTAACTCTGAATTATAGGATCACCCTATAAAAAAGTTGTCACCCAACAGTCTCAGAGTCTATTGGGTTCTCTCGCACACCGTCCTGTTTATTCTGACTGCCTGCTGCTCTGAGGGCAGAATACCAGCAGGCCCAGCAATATAAGCAAACATACATTCTATCTAAGCCTCTCAAGTTCTTCTTCCACTCTTCTTCCATAAGACATCATTTGATCTGAGGCAGGGAAGTTTATCTCTTGTCTCACTTAATAGAGCACCGGATAGAGACAGAAGGCCCCCGCACAGCGAGATCCTTTGGATGGGGTAATTAATTAAATTACTGGCTGCATTCTAACTGTAACAGTGGGAGAGGGTGGGGGTTCCTCCCCAACAGTGAGATGGAGTGGAGGGGCACGTGGGCACAGAGGAAACTATAAGTTGCTGTTGATGCAGGAAGGTCTACACAAGAAGAAAGGCACTTGCTCATCAGACACCTTCTCAGACTGTTTTGCATTTCAAATCTAATCAAAGGCCGTCTCTCATTTTGACTGGCAGTTCAGACAGCTAGATAGGCAGGCATGCACATACAAACACAAAGTGGGGTGCTGTGAGGAGTGAATTATGTGACTGAAATCCCCCTTATCAGGATGAAAGGGCCGTGAAGCTGTAATTTGCTTTACACTTACACTTAGTAAAAGTAGGTTTTGTTTTTAGACAATTTAGTAAATTTAAAGTTTCTCTGCGATGTTCGAAAGATGCGAGGTTTCTTTTTATAACCAGGGCCGTGTTTTCTTCCAGGCAAGAGATTGTGTATAAAAGCCATGTGCTGAAATAAGAGTGTAATTTCTCTGCCATTGCACTTCCGCGCAACCCAGAGGTGCACTTATTTCTGAAAAAACCCTCATGCAATTTTATCATCAAACATACACCTGTGAAAGCCTGGCGCCAATGAAGGCAGAAAGAAAACCTATTTTTCATGTTCATGTACAAACAAATACAAATCTACAGCGAAGTGAAAGGAACGGCGGTCTTAAGGAATTCACGCTGTTGTCAGAACTGAGTGATACATAATGGAAATGTATTTTGGGTACTGTTGCATTTAAGAGACTGTGGAAACCGGTGGAAACAATCAACCATGGCTCACCAAGTTACAACAGAGCTTTCACTGTATCTGTCGAGCACGTGTCTCCAATCTCTCCCGTTTCTGACACCTTGCGCTGACCCAATGAGCCCACGTTATTTTCCCCTGCTTTCCCTGCTATGTGCAAAACTTCAAATCTGCATAGCCAAGTGATCTGCCGATGCGCATGACCAGAACCTGCGTCTGCACAATATCAAAGATGACCTCGTCATCTTCAGGCAACATGATGTGAGGAAGAAAGTACCTGCATTAAATCAACCAGAGACGTAAAAACATGACGAGCAAGCAAAAACGCTGGAGTGTATTAAAGAAATTGCTTTTCTCATAGGAAAAAAAATGCTACACATAAAAAACGGTGATGCTCGTGAACATTAACGTCTTACTAAAGCAGAAACTAAAGATATTATTAGTGTATCTTAGTCGACACAAGTAAGACAGCATCATAAATCACTGGTGTAGGCATGACTTAATGCATTAACAAAATGCTGAACATACATGATGTGTTTGTGCATGACAAGTAAGGGCTTCTGTCACTGACATAAAAAGGAAAGACTTTCCTTAGGAAACCTCTTCTTGATAGACGATAGTGTTAAAACTAGCACTAAAAACTGAATGCGCTTAATCGTGCACTGCGAGATGTGATGCATAGATGAATAGAAATATAACATCATAGGTAATCATTTAAATAAATATATAGTGGTTTCTAAAAGCCATGTTTTGTAACATACTCAAAAGTGCTAAAGCTATTATTAAAGTGTATCTAGCCAAGCTACATACTTTGTAAAACTACAATAGCTAGTACACTATATGTACTCAAAAAGTAGCTAATTACATCAATGCTACTTAAAGTCACCATAAAACAGAAGCTGTGACAGTCTTTATGCATATCTGAAACAACTTCTGAAGTGAAGAAAATCCGTCCTTTGGCAATTGATTGGATGGTTGAAGGTTGGAGCGGTAGAAACTGCCTGGCCATTGGACAGTCAATATAGTCCTGCCCTCAGGGAGAGACATACATCACCAACAGAAGAGATGCTGTTTCACGAAGGAAAGAAGATTAAAATTTATGATCAAAGATTACGAAGACACATTAATTTTAAAAAAGCACACCATTTATTTATACCAAACACTTCAACGTTTCATAAAAAAGTGAAAAAATAAATCATAGTCTATTCTGATTTCATGGTGACTTTATGAGGGCAAATATCTTTTTAAAAATACAGCCTGTGATAGTCTTACATTATAATTTATAAAAATGTACTCCAACACATCACTCAGCTGCCACAATAAATAATGTGATGAGCTTCATTTTGAGGCCGTTCTCATTCGTTCTCTATTTATTGTGATTAATTTCATTAATTAACCAGCTTATCCTGTAATTAATTTGGTTACCATTTTAATTGATTCCCAGCTCTAGTTTTAACATTTTGTCTTGTGTTTGTACATTCACATTCACACAGAGGTTGTGGTGTTAAAGCTGGTTGCTGCTTTGATCGTTGTGAGGATTGAGCCATAAGCCATCATCATTGTGCCCTTGAGCTAGACATTTAACCTCAGGTTACAGCAGAGACATTGAGTGTCAATGTAATAACTGCAAGTGCCTTTAAGTACAAGTCACTCTGGATGAAAGCAGCTGCTAAATAACTATTGACAAACAACTCATTACATGCAATGTGACTTTCCTGCTTTATGATGGGAAAAATAAGCAGGTAATATAAATCATGGTGTTTTAATTTATTTCTTTTATCATCAGTCTCCAATAATGAATCAGACCAGATGCATTTAAAGTGGGTCATGTAACAGTCATGTCAGTTTAATAAACTTCCTGTCCTTGAATAAAAAACAAGAGCTTTTGCTGTGGTAAACGACACCCGCTTTGTAATACATGTCCTTTATTGATCGCTGGCTATTGAAAACGCTGTCTGTTTAAGCAGTAATTGATTTTTTCTGCAATATGTCAGTGAGAATGGATTGAACCATCCCATCAGGTGCTGAACCAACAATCAGTATTGGGGGAGTAAGTGTGCGTGCTATCAAGGGAGCAGAAATGGAGAAATGCTCTTGTCCGTGTTTTCTTTTGGACTGTTAACACAGCAGAGTGCACCATTCTGAGAGTTTATGCAGATACAGAGTCTCTTTCACAATACACTCATATCAGTATTCACTGAGTTTCCTATTGTGAGTCTCACTTCAATTCACAAGGTGCTATGAAACCTGTAACGTCTAATCAGAAGTGATGTTTCTGTTATGGAGATAGAGCTAATTGAATAATTTCCCTGATAAAGGAGTGGAAGATAATGAGTTGAGCCCAATTAAAACCCCCTTAGAGGAACAGTTTGCACCCTGCAGGTGTAAATATATATGAATTAGGTTACGTTTGCAAGAATCTTTGATTGGCCAACAGCAGGAATCGAGAACATTGAAAAATGCAGAGAGGGTATCCAATGCATTTTGGGGAAACATATACAGTGATCTATTTATAAAAAACAGGACTAGAAATTGCATGTTTACTGTGCTTTTATGACCCAGTGCTTCTCTGCCCACTTTCTAAATGGTAACCGGTTAGAGCAAAATAAAAGGTTAAAAAAAAGGTTGCGCTAATAAATGAATTATTGCATTCATTAGCATAAAGAATTTAATTATATAAATTCTGTGTTAATCCGTAAACCAAATTACGGATTAAAATGCTTGACTTTTTTAAACTAATAAACAAAAAAAACAAGGAGAAAGGTGCATCAATACAATAATGATTTTAAAACTACCCTCATGTTATTCCAAACTGACCGACGAGATGTTAGGCCCAATGTTAGTAACTGTCAACCTCAGTCATCATTTACTTTCATTGTGAATAAAGTGCAATATTGACATTCTTCAACATTTTCTCCACTGAGGAAATAAAATCATACAGATTTCATGTGTCTGTCACTCACTCTGGTCATCTTCAAGTGCATGATGTTGCCATGTGAACAGAGTTGTGTTGGAAAGTGTGATGAATGCCAAAAATGCATTAAGCAGAAAGCCTTTTGACCCAGACAGGCCATCACGCATCTGTCTCTGATGGGTTAAGCACCTATCTTCTGCATGAATTGAGAGCTACATTTTAACTTCCGTCTTTCTGGCTTTAATAAAAAAGCACTTTCGTTGACATCTGAGCCATAAATGGATAAACTGTTGGTGTCGACTCTCTCTTGGGTTCTGGTTTTGGACAGCATCTCTTTCTTGCTAAAATTGAGGCTTGAGTCAACTAAATGTAAATGGGGAATTGACTGAGTGTAACAGCACTTTGGAGTTGGATTAAGTTTTTTAGCAAGACAGTTTTATTGTATCAGAATTTCTATCTAATAAATACATGCCACAGACAAATGGCCACAGACGAACAGAGAACGATGAATGAGGTGATAATTAAACAGAAATATGCAAATGTGTATGAGTAAATAATAAACGGTACAAACTGAATAACTGAAAACACTAATGCGTTCTTTCCTCTTTCTCAGATAGACAAGTGCAACAAATAACAGAGAATACAGAATATATATGCAAACAAAAGCATCAATAGCCAATAACACTGTGTGGTGTTCAACATGTTGCTGGAGGGAATACTGCAGTGTCATCAGTTTCCTGCTTGGACTGTCGTAACTTTCATTCTGCATTATTTAATGATTGTGCTGAGCCTGTTACCCAAAGCAGCACACACAGTGTTTATTATAAAGTAAACCTAAAAGCTACATTAGAGGAGCTTGTCAGGTCCCATGCAGAACGAGGCCAAATCCTTCACTGTGATCCTGCAAACATAATGCTTATCCAAACAGAAACAGGGCTCGTTTTTGTTTTCATGCCACTTATGCAATTTATAATGATCATAAACCATAAATGGGATAAGAAAAATAGTACAGCGTTGGTAAAACAATGTCCAGCAACAATATAAATGTAAATGCAAATAAAGAACTAAATGATTGTGCTCTCATTAAAATTGCTTTTATGCAAAAGGTCTTGATCTTTCATAAAAGTATTTTGATATGGTGCAACTGCTAGCAAGGATAAGTGTCTATGTATAGCTTACACTTAGCTTCAAGGACTTGTTAAAGCTCTCCAAAAGTCTTTTTTGGTCCTACATAAAAACACATACTGTAATGTCTTCTGTAAAGGGAACAGAGAAAGTTCTGTCACAGTTAATACAGGTAGTCTGTCTCTAAATCTGGCATGTTAGGCACTGTTCTTTGAAATTGAGTTTCTGGACTGAAACTGCTACGTTTTAAACCTATAGTGCTATAATCTATAAGCACTAGAAACGTATACATTGGTGTTATTGCATTACGATGGTGTGAGCGGTAAATGATGGAGAAGGACTGAATACATGTTGCTGGTTGGGATGGTCAAACAAACAGTCTTGCAGCGCCAAAAAGTCGCAGTGTTTTTAGTTTTTAGGGAAATAGACCTGTGACTTACATGTTCTATAGCTGTCTTTGGATATTAAACAGAGAAATTATTCTGAAATCACAAAAATTACACGTCCGCTTTAACATTTTCCCTCACGGTGCTAATCCTGCCACTAACATGCTCTGCCGACTAATGTGAGATTATTCTTGGATCATTTAATTGCTTTGGATTGTGTCCAAATGTAAAGCAGCAGGGATTCTCTGTTATTTCCCCAACAGGAAACCCTGTAAATACTGTTTGACAACACGATTTCACCTTCAATCAGAAAAATCAACATCCGCACTTGTATCGGGCCCACGTGAATATATCTCAACTGTTCCAAAAACATACATCCAAATGTGAGCCACACGCCATGATGCAATCAGCAAGATTGAAACAGGAGCCGGTGAACATGATCAAATTGTCATTTTTCCGACAGGCGCATTCATCATGCAATGACAGATTCCTTCCTTCTTACACAGCGTCACTAAATCCCTGCGTTTGATTCGCTGCACTGCTTCTGTGACATCAGTAACCACAACAATCTTTGAAGTGCATTGCAGAAGGTTTAGTAAAGGTATGCGGTTTTGATCTGTGCAAATCACATTAGGTCTACATAAGCACACATTTGCATATCTGTCATTGCAGATACAAACAGCAGCTTAAATACTGTGTTTAATAAAACTGCTGGAGTAATTAACAATTCTGTGCACACCGGAATATAATACGGCTAACGTTTGGTTAAATAAACTCGTGAATTATAAATCAGTGCAAATTCTACATGTTAGACCACAAATGTCTTTCACTCTCGCATTTATATTCAAATCCAGATGATGCACACCTGCAAATTAAAAAGGGGTTATCTAATATTTAACTGGTGGTCCTTATATCCTAATTAGGCATATTTACTTAGGCAACAATCACATTCAATTTCACGCCATTTTAACTTTAAGTTAATTAAAACATGAATGTTCATTTGCACATTGCAAACCCCTCGTGCCCCCACCTCTCTCGCACACCTGCAAAACTGCCAAATGAAAAAAGCAACAGAATTTCCCTTTTCTACAGAACAAACTCAATTTAAAATATAAATTACGTTTCCGAAGTGTAAAACCAGAAACTTTAATCATCTTTATTAAGAGTTAGATGTTATTATTTTCAGGTAACCTAATTAGTTAAAGAAATATCACCGTTTGTAAATAGGAGGCCATTTCTCAGATGAATTGCTTAATGCATGCTTTTCCACTTAAATAAATCACAACAGCAAACACACAAGCGCTGAGACTCTTTCTTCCTACAGGACCCCTGGGTATTTCTCGAATTTACTTAGAAATTATTACTATGAGATTCCTTTGCAAAATTCCTAACCTAAATGTGATCAGCACTGTTAAACATGCCAACAATAGTTATGTTGCATCAGCACCTAGTAATCTAACCTGACTGTTCTGCTGTCTACAGTTTCTGGGGTAGCATTCTAACAAACAGAACCACAAACATAACTGATTTAAAACCTATGACCATAAAGCAACTGTATGAACACAACACAAACACCACAAGAGAGACTCAGCTAACGTCTGCGGTTCGTTTTAGCACAACCTGACAGTAACACGTTGCTAAGCTGACCTAATTTATAAGCATAAAAATGCTAGAAACTGGTAAATATTGGGTTAAACAGTGCATTTTGTTATTAGATGAAACCATTTTATACCTGTATTTCTCAAAAAATATATTATAAACAGAGATTGTACCAGCGTATTCTGATATTGCCTTTCACAAACAGAAAACATCTTACAAGGTATCTTACATAATCTGCTGTCTACCGTTTAGAAAACACTGTCAACATGCTTACGTTGCCTAGATTGGCAGATCGCAAGTTTTTACAACAGCGCAAAATTCTCAGAAGTAAAATGGCTTTTAATTTAGTTTCACAGATGTACTTGGTCCTTACATAAGATAGACGGTCACAGCAGAATCATACATTTTTGGTACTTGACACATACACGATCAGCTCAGATGATCATCTGCATTAGGAAAGCAAAGCAGGCCTGGTGAAACCTTTCCCTCTCTGTCCTGATGGGACTGCCACACGGCCGTCTGCAGCCTCTGCTGTAAGGCCTTTGATTGATGTTTTTATAAGTAAGACCTTGCTCTGCCCTCCCCCCTCCGGGTCTGCCCTGTGCTTCCTACCATCAATCACGTGTCATTTCCTTCATCACCATGTCTGACAGAAATACAGTGAGCATGATCTATGTGTGCGTGTGTATTTAAGTAATTATTAAGTATCTGGCACCTCAGATAAATCACTGCCATTGGCTCTTACTCTTTCTCGAGTTTCTCTTGCTTGAACTGTTTTTCTCTTTTTCAAATATAATAACAACTGAAATAACTCTCACAGCTATAAACGCCGCATCCTAACCAGGCGCGACAGGTTTCCAGAGTTTTCCAGGAACGTGCCTGTCTGCCTGCTGTGCCATGCGGCACAATAACAACCAATCAGAACACATTTGGTGTTTAATACATGATTATGCAAAAGTGAGATTTTAGGCCAATAAGATTTCACCGTCGGCGGGGCTAAGCAGTGTGAAATTGCAGAAATAGAAACAGAGCAATTTACAAAATGCACAGTGACGTCTGGTTAGTTTTACGTCATTTAATGCTTTTAACTTGACACAGCACTTTAAATTCACGGCACAACAGTGATAAACAAAGTCACGTCACAAAGACATCATCATATGTCTGTAGACAATTAAAATAAACAGTGCAAATAGAATGCAAGACTATCTTGTGTGAATAGTCCTTTATTCTTCTCTTTTCAGTGAAAGGAAATTATATTTAAATCAAACCTTAATCAGTTCCACTAAAATTTGTTGGTTTACTGACCCCTTAGAAAGTGTTGGTCTCCAGGATGGGAAACATTCTTGCTTGTATTGTAAGTTAGATGAGACAAGGCAGGAAAAGTATGCTGTGGCAGACTGCTGCACTGGAATTAATGAGAAAATTGCCATATATTGAGTAGCAATGACTCTAAATAACACAGTGATTCCAGACAGGAAGTGACAGAAAGGAGGTGCCGCCCACTTCCAAACTTTGCAAGTAAACACACGTGAAGGTAACAGAGGTCAAACAAATGCTCAGCCTTTTATAGAAAGCCAATGCAAGCCAATCCAAGATCCACCCCATCACTAGAAGCCCTGCAGTACTGATAAATGGACCTAAACCACAAAGAGGCAAAATACTGTATGCAAAGCAAACGGTTCCCTTCAAAACTCCAAGAGGTCTTACTGCAGATGCTTAGTGTGCTAAACAGTGTCCTCATGTCACTGCTCTGCTCTTAATCTAGAGTTAAAGAAGCCTGACATTTCAGTGCAATCACACGGATGATGAGATAGTACTTAATCTTATTGAGCACAGGTAAGCTAGCGAAATCCAGTCAGTAGGACATAGCAAGTGATCTCTTTATCCCATGTACTGAGCCGTCATTTCAATCAGCATCATTAGGATCCTGGGGTACCTCAGCAGTGACATCAGAGACTGACATTCATTGATGCTATTTATTATTTATTTTTAGTATATTAACGTTCTGAACAAATGTAAATTGATTCCCAGTAAACATACATGTTTTTTTAAACCACAACCTTTCGTTATCTCCTTAAGTCACTTTCACTTACATATGCAGTGGCTTTCCTTGCAAGTGTTGCTGGTTTGAAATAGCGAAAGTAATCGATTTAATCAATTTTGTAATCATAATGAAAACTACTAAAATGAAAAATGTGGCAGCTTGGACAGAAGTCACATTAGGTTAGTATTATTATTATTATTATTTCACAATGAGAACCGGAGTAATATTTAAGGAAAAATGCATCACTTTTTTGTGTGAGATACATTTGTACAAGATTCTGCGAAGTGTTGAGAGCGTAATAATTTAAGACATTCATCAGTTTGTATCATTAGAAAATCAAGGCCAGACCAACTCTCTAGGAATTCAAAAGCTAGTGAATCTAAATAGAAAATGTAGGACATACAAAAAATGCTGAGTCTTAATGCTAAAATAAATGGTTTCCCCAAAGGCCCAAGGGACACTGAAAGAAACATGCATAAATCACAAAGGACGTGTGCGGCCCAGACTTTTCTAATGCAAATTACTCACAAAAATGGCTGCTTTCATTTTCTGCGTAAGGATGATTGGAAAATAATTCCAATATAACTGTGTATTTAACCACATTTCAGATAAGGTATTTTGTTTGTCTGCCTCTACAGGAAAATAATCATCAAGTTGTCAACATTTGCTCCTAATCTGAAAATAATAATGGAGTAAATAACGTCTAATACTGCGTCTGAGAGGTGCAATGAAACCAGTGAGGGAAAACAATGCTGTTTTATTTAACCAGAAAATGTCCTGGGGCTGGTTTTGGTCAAATCAACACAGAGGGATTTCTGCACATTTTCAGCTTGTGTGCATAGAAGGGACTGAGGAATAACACAACACACAATAAACCACATCTGCAAGGTCCCAAAACACATGCACACAATAGCTGGAACGTCTGAGAATTCTGACCATGAACCGCACATTGAATTACCTTTAGTGCAGTGACTGAGACAGGAACAGAAGTCATGTTTTCTTCAACAGAAGTTCAATCTAATTCCACCTAATGTATCCTGCCATCACAGGACAAAAACACCAACCAGCCGCATTTCCCCCAAACATCCAATCAAGAAATATTATATAAATAAAATTCAAGCTAAGAAAATACTTGCTTCAAACAGCTTTAACAGTAACAAGCAGCAAACAAGCATAATTAAGTTTTAATCTCTGTTTGAAACAGTTTGCGTAGTTGAAACAAGGGAGGAAAATTTGCCAGTCCATCTGTTTGGCAGAGAGGGCTGAGCCCCTGTGGTTTCTGTGGGAGTCTGAAACAACCTTTGACTACAGAACACTTGCACAAACCTGCATTCACACCAAATGAGAGCTGGAGTCTCTCTGGGCCAGATGATGCTTCAGACCGGTTTGAGATCTGTATCTCCCACACCTACCATCTAAGCTATGAAGATCAGTGGCCTGGATCACCGCCTGGAACAACTCTGGCACGGACCAGGAAAACAAATCTGTTTTGGTGGAGATGAGATTAGATATGGCAAGACAGAGCAAAGAGTGAATACGAACGAGCAGGGGGAGTGATATTTTTTGTTGTAAGCTTGTAAGATTTCAATCTAAGATATAAGAGAACGTGCTTAAACTGTATGTCTGTGTTACACTTCTAGAGGAGGCAGTTGTATTCCAGTAACACAAGACACTTGCACACTGCCATGGACTGAACAAAATAATTACTGGAAAATAAATAATTTTGTCTCTAAAGCATGATGAGCCATCATCCAAGCCATTATAACATCTTAAATATGTACACCTGTGACTGCACATCAATTAAATGTATTCTTGCAGCATAAGTTGCAATATAACTTGGAAACTACTGTAAAAATGTCATCATTAGTTACCTTATATTAATACAGTAAGCTAATGAAATCAAGCACTGTATAAATTGTAGGTCAAGCAGGTAGTCAGTCTGAATTCAGACTTATATCAGAACAGTTTTAATTTATTCTTCGCAAGATGGTTTAACACCCTCCTTCATGTCCAGCCCCACCTTTACTCCGCTTAACATTAACCTCTCAACACTGTCTTAATTTGCACTCCCATGAATTCCAGCAAAGGAACCTACTGTAAATCTTAGAATTTGTACAGCACAAAAAAACAGGTTAAAGTAATAAAGTGTTACAAAGCCCCTAATCGCAGTAATATTATGCAAATGTACTATAACAGCCCTATGCTGTGTCATGTTAATATTTATCAAGCGCTAATGTGTTTTATATTGTTGTTACTCACACAAAACACCAATTGAATTGACAGTAATTACACGTCAAATATGTTGGATGTTTTGTGTCACAGCTAATATGTCACAATCTACATGTGAATCTTTACAGGTTAAGCAAAATTTTACACTTTCCCTGATAATGTTTTCAGCTAGAATTAACAACATTAGAACCATTTTGATATTGTTTGAATCAATTCTTGAAAATTTCACAGATTAACCCCCCCCCAAAAAAAAATTCTGTGCATAAAACGCATGTGATTTTTCAGTTATGCATTATTCAGTTATGCACCTTAGCATCTACCACAAAACAAGCCAATGACAGCTGCTCGCAGGCATTCACCGCACCGTCAGAGCTTTGACCTGACAATCCTACAACAGGCGCTATTTTAGCAGAGACTACAGGCCTTTTTGTGTCTTAAGGGGTCGTGGTTCAGGTGTGCCGACACTGGTCACGTGTACGCCCAGTCTGTTGCTGTAGGGCCGACAACTGAAGCATGAAGCCCATTGTGGCAGTTACCCCCAGCAATGCTAATCTCTGAGGCACACAACTCTAAACACTCTTTAACGTGTTGTGGCTGCACTGCTCTGGGAATGAGACTGTATGCTCACAGAACCTTCACAAACATTCGTGAAACATAATTGGCAAAGAGCTTTTACAAACTCTTTTTCAAAACTGCAAACTCTGATCTAATTGGACGGCTTTAGCAATGATGGACGGCTTTAGCAATGAGTTCACAGGTTTTTATCATTTCATCTTTCTAAAAACTAAGTGGTGTTTACATGGTATCAGGCTGCTGAGAAAGAACCAGCCACTAGATATATTGAAGTTTACTTGAAGGTTCATGCAATCATATTTTTGAAAAATATTAAGTGCTTTAAGACAAGTAGCAAGTACTTAGAAATCCTTGAGCATCTGTAAGTATTTGAGATTTGGAGTGAGTTTAATTTAATATATAATAATTTAATAATACTAATTTCATGCATGGATTATCATTCACCTTGATCACTGATATGATGTTTCATGTACTGCTGCAGTTTATATACAAATGCCTTTCCCTGTAAAATGTTGAAAAAAAGATCAACAAAACATGAATCTGCCAGCCAATAACGTTAGAGCAGTTGGAATACTTACTAGCGACCAATTGTACTACAACCACATGAACCCCAGCAATACTATAAAATCTGTTTAAATGGGTAACTCTTGACCAGAGAAAGCCACAAATAATGCCACCCTATAGTCAAAAGGTCTAGACACATTAGACTAGGCTCTATCAAACATACCACTGCCTATTAATATACATCCCTCTTTGCATAAAAAACAAAACTCCTCATATCAGCTGCAACCACTCCAAGGTTTTGCATGCAGAGAAGCTGGAAGCCCCAGCACCCATTCAACCCAGCACCCATTCACCCAGCACCCATTCACCCAGCACCCATTCACCCAGCACCCATTCACCCAGCACCCATTCACCCAGCACTCATTCACCCAGCACTCATTGCATGTCCTGAGCTCGGCAACAACAGTGTTGCAGATGTAGTGTAGGCAGCCAGCGCTGCATAATTCAGTCTAGCTGTTGCATCTGGGTGGGAGCTGGGCCACAGTGCATCTCCGTGGTGCCGTTAATAATGACAGCCGGGCTGATAATGGAGCAGACTGGCGAACAGGATCCATACAGATAACCCAGGCACGACACTGATGGACTTTCTCAGTGTCATTACAGTCCATCAGCTGGAATTACAGGGCGAAAACCAGCAGCAATATACGTCATTAGTAGAGTCACGGTTCAACAGACAGCCCAGCTAAAACAGAGGATAAAACCAGAGCCATCAAACACGGTCCCTGCATCAGTCTCTCTCCTATACATACAAACCTCCTGCTTTTTTTAAACTGAACCAAGTCATTTTTGTTTAAATAATACTGACACGCAGAAGCAGGGAAAATATAATGTACTTGTTTCTTAATGTTCATATAAAAGCATCTGAATTTTTATACCTTTAAATTATTTTAAAGGCAAGACAGAACCATTTACAAGAAGGTTGTGGACAATTAAGATAATTATGAACATATGAAATATTTAATCCTTAAGTGGACCTGGAGAAACTGCGCACACACGCACGCACACACCTTTAGCTATTCTGTTTATTTCACATCAATTTAGAGACTTTACATAGATACATCAATGAAACAGAAAACACTGTGAGGGCAGTTACATGTCTCTCAAAATTCAGACCATTCATTAATACTGACACATTTGAATTTTTCATGCCATTTAATTCTTTTAAAAGCTAGAGAAAATCATTTGCATCAAGCAGATTTAAAACAAACACTTAATGAAGATAATTACTGCAACTAAAAATATTTACTTCTTAAGTGGTGCTGGAGGTGTTCAAAAAAAAACTAGCTGAAAAAGTGTTTTGTGACACAATTTATTATTGCATTCATTGCATGATTTATCTGTAAGATGTTTTTAACTTGGCATTGATGAGGTACAGAGAGAGGTCAGGGACTGGAAATGATGGTTCACAAGGTAACAGAGACTTTAAAGAGATCATTTCTGTGGTTTGCCACTACACTACGCAGTCTACGGGTAGATTATCTGTTTCAGAACAGGATTATAAATCAAAAAAGAGTGAGAGAGAAAGAGAGAGAGAGAGAGAGAGAGAGAAAGAGAGAGAGAGAGAAAGAGAGAGAGAGAGAGAGAGAGAGAGAGAGAGAGAAATGGGCCATTCCTCAGAGTTTATCATTATGAGCATGACAGGAAAACTGAAAGATTTACAAAGGTTTGCTTCAGGTCCTGTAGGGGACAGGTGATGCAGGTTTACAGGCAAAACGCTCAAGCATGTATGTGTTATTTTTAGAAGTGGAAAGATGCTGAAAACTGAATGTCTTTTAAATCAATTTAGCACAGATGTAAATGAAATAGACTGTGAGCCAGATAAGTTTGCATTACTAAAGCTATTATTAAAGGGACAGAGCTCCAGCTAATTTATTTCTGTACACATCGTAGGGATATTTTTGTAACCTTATTTATTTGCTAGGAACCGGCAGGCCTTGGCAAACAGAAGTGAAGAAAGCCTAAAATATTATAGTAACTGAAGTCATTTGTTTTCCGTGTTCCTCTTTAGGGATGCTTATTTTATGCACTATGAGTCAATATTAGGAATATTTATTAACAATATTTAACCAGCAGCATTCGAAAATGTATGATCTTAGGTATGAGGCCAATACACAAACTTTGTAATTAATTTAACTAGTAATGCATATTCAACAAAAATCATTTTCAAAATATTATCCATCAGGAATGGATTGGATTGAATAAAGTGGGCACATGTTTGGCTATTACACTATAGGTTAATATTATTTTTCCTCACTGGTGCAGTCTGGGTTACATCAAAGAAGAATGTTAATACGCTCTGATGAAGGATTAAAACAATAATGGCATTTACATTTATGCTGCATCCAAGCCGAAAGGCATCAGTACAAGTCAAAGATAACTGCTTTATATAGGCCAACACAACATAAACAACAAAACTACAGAGTGCATTTTTAATAAAAATTTTTGAAAATGCACACAATTAGAACAACGATTATACGAGGCTCACATCAAGATCATATGAAAATCCCCAGATTAATGCAATCTGACGTATGTGAGCTCCAGAGGTTCGGTGAGATTATTGTGCTGTGAGATGCCATTTTCTGGTCCAGCAACATCACAGTGCCGGGGTTCAAAACTGGCATCTCAGACACGCATTTAAAAACATTCCCTTTAGCACCGAGATGTTAAGTTTAGGATCTGAGGCGGGTCTTCTGCTGCAGCTGCCGAAATGAACTCCAAGTGCATTCTGGGAACTCAGTCTCTATTAAAAGTGACAGGATCAGACGTGCACACACACGTTCACATTCGTTTACATGCACTGTGTGATCGTGAATGTGTGGTGTCACGTCACCTCTCTTCGCAAACAAGTTCCAGAATACATCATCATGCCAAAACACAGCTCATTAAACACTATTAGCCAGTCATTCCAGCAAATTAAATCCTCTCTGGACGACTCCCGATTAACAAACAGCTCTGGGGTCAAAGCCGAAAGGGGAGGGGCGGCTCTCAGACCTCTCATAATAATGGCACATCTGGGACAAACAAACATAATGTGATGTTGTTGTTAATGATCAGAGGCCAAGAGTTGATCTTAATGATTTAAAGAGGCCCATAATACTGATAGAATACCTGTAATTGGCTCCAGGCATTTGAGAAAACGTGTCCTAAACAAGGATCAACATAAAGACATTACTTGAGAGGAAAATTAGATCAGTGCGTTAAATTGAAATCAAGCTGTGGACACGGGGGGCAGAGGGGGTGGGCATGAGGTATGTGCTCGCATTAAACAACTTAATGGGATTTTCATTAACAAAGTGCTTGGGAATTTCTATCAGTGTGCAATTGTTTCCTTTTAAATGTGTAATCAACCGTAAAATATTGCAATTTATTTAAAACCACAGCTGTGCAGGGGATTCTGTGAGAGGCGGAAAGGCCAGTGCATATCTGAGAGTGGGAAAAAAGAGAGCGGGGGGGGCCAAAGAAAGAGAGAAAGAGGGAGCTGTGTGTCCAGAAAAAGTAATTGCTCATCAGAAGCTGACAAAAAGGTTGTTTAAATACCGAAACTAAGTATTAAAGGTTGTTAAAAGCTGAAGCTTCTTCATACAATCTACATAATCTGAGAACTCCGTGGTCTGTACACTGTAATGCTGCTAGTTACAGGAAGTGCTTACTGATGTCATTTCCTGTGGACTGTGATGTCAGTAAGAGCACGGAAGGCTGATCCGGCTGTTTTTTACCCAACTAATCCTGCTCAAAAATACAATATTAAATGTGTTTATGTTAAACAGTCTTTTTTCTGTAACAAAAACCACACTACAATAAAAGGATTCAAAGTATAAAACTCCAAGTGTAAAATAAAGCAAAAACTGTGTGTTCCAGCTTAACTCAAATTTACAATTAAATATTAATTAAAAAGGTACTTCTGCTTTGGGATCAATAGGTGATTAGATCAACAAACAATGTTTATTAGCTAGAGCTATAGTTTAGTACATGCTTTAGTACAGGTAATATTTTTTGAAAATACGGGTTCATGTTTTTAAAGCACTCATTTTTTTCCTGTCATATTAACCACAAAATCATTTTTCAGTGTTTTCAAGAGAAGAGATTAGTTTAGCATGACAAATTACATATAAATATCCATCTGTCTACTTTGTCCCCAATACAGGACTACTTATCATTGATGCATATTTTAATATTCAGAAATT
>JAZGTK010006223.1:0-21130 GCA_036877625.1 Ambastaia sidthimunki
CCAGCAGCCATCTGGCCAAAGTGTGACTGTCATTGACCAGAACCACTGTAACGAGAAGCCATGTCACTCATTTATACACACACATACACTGCAAGCATGTTCTGTTACATAGAAGCTACTCCTTAACTTTCTTTGGTTGTTATAGTGTATATAAGTCAGATATGCACATGGGGTCAAATTACTCGGATACATTAATTAATTTCACTTTAGTTGCAATCCAACTAATTTGTATGTGTAGAATAAAGGTATTTAATTTTCTCCTCCAACCTCATTGATTCTAAGTGACGGAATTATTTACATTCTGTTCTGTCCTGCACCCACATCAGACATTTCTGATTTTGTTACCAGCCATTTACTTGGTCTCAGGCTAGAAACCACAGGAATAATAGTGTCAGTGTTTCTACACACTCGGTGGTACCAGGCAGCACCAGTGGTGACAAAGAGCCTGATTCTTCCTAGTGAAGGCTTTCTGCAAGGGGGCCGAGGGTTCGAGCAGCCTCTGCATCACCACATGGGCGTAAAATATGGCCGCTGCATAAAAGGGGACGAGAATGAGACACTATGTCATAAACACCTACAATGAACCGTCTGTTTGTTGCCATGATGAGATGAGAGAGAAACAGAAAGGGACTGTGATTACTTTTTGTGAGATTGTCTGATAGTGATACGCAAGGCTCTCTCAAATAAGGGTTTGAATGGTACAGAAAATCACTCCGGTACAGCCAACTGTCCACTGCATCTCTCCGTTTATTCTTGCAGTTCTCTTGAATTCAGGAAAATGGTTTTAAATGCTCTGTACAGCCGGACTCTTGTCTTTGCTTTTGTGCTATTTTTCGTCAATCTTTCGCAGAAGATTTTTACGCTTAACTTTTTGGAGAAGATTTTGGGAGGATGATTTCTCTGAGGGTTTTGAAGAGAATTCACTCAACTCTTCACTCAGGCTCAGTTATATACTTTGGGTGTGTAACGATGGAGCAATTCTGAAGTTAAAGCAGTGATTCTCAAGATTCTTATTGTCTTCCTGTTATTTATGCCTTTGTTATTTAATGGATCTATTGTATGTGTACACTACAGTCTTGGATCATTTGTGAAAATGTCTTTGTTTTTCATTGTTCATATTGTTTCCTTTAAAAATTACACAGTATTAACAATTTTACTGAAAATGTCGAATAAGTTTCAGAACATTTTTAGTATTTGTTGTCTCCTCTTTACTTTAATGACAGCATGCACTCAAGCTGGGGTAGACTTTACAAGGAAAATCAGTCCTATATACACTATTCTATATTTACTGTTCTATTGTATATATCAGAGTAGTTTCCAGTGTTTGTCAATTAATATCTTAAACTGTCTGTGTCTGTGTTTTCGTGCTGATATTCCACTCTAGTCCAGCTCCTGAGATCCACAGATCTTGGCCGCCACAGCTTGCTTTACATAAAGGAGATTGGACATGGCTGGTTTGGCAAGGTAAATCTAGTTTGTTTATTTGTTTATCTCGCCATAAGCATGTTCTTGCACAGATCAAACATTTAGCTCAGCTCTGTTCTGTACTCGAGCGTGATTGGCTCTCGAAAATGTAAAAATGTGGTCCATGCTACGTTACATTTGCCTTTCCTCAGTAATACAGTGTTTAGCTTCACTTCTGATGTTGGACTTGTGTCTTGATTCTTCCCTGAGAAACTTTTGATATTTGTGTAGCTGTAAATTCCACAAGCAGTTAATAAGAATATTTGCCTCTCTTTCATTCTCATTTTCTCTTTCTCTCTGCTTTGTCTTTCTGTAATACATACACACTCACACACTACCCCAATTTTCCCAACTTTCCATTAAATGGGTATGTCCATCTGTATGTCTGTCTGTGTGGCGGCATGTTTATAATATCCCCATGTGGTTTTGTTTTGTGTGTGTCTTTTGTTTCGAGCACTTTTTCGCATGATTCCTGGGCTTGATTTTAAATCCGTTACTGGGTTTTGTTTGTGTTGAATATCTGTATTTCATTGCCCTTCTTCCTGTTTGTCCATTACCTTCCTGTGTGCATCTGTCTGTGTCACCCTGTCCACAACTATGTGTGTGTTGTCCAATTTCCCTCTGTTTATACCTGTATGTGTGTGTTTCTGTTGTCTTCCCTTTGTGTGTTTGTGTACGTGTACGCATGTGCGTGTGCGTGTTGGCCTGTTGGCGTTCACAGATACTGTTGGGAGAGGTCCACTCTGGTCTCAGTAGTACCCAGGTGGTAGTTAAGGAACTAAAAGCCAGTGCTAGTGTTCAAGACCAGATGCATTTCCTGGAAGAGGCACGACCATACCGGTAAATACATAAATGCAGTGTATGTTTGCATTTTTATTTCACCTCTTTGGGGCAGCAGGAGCTTAATGGTTCTAGGGTTCTAGTTCCTCTAGAACAATACTAGGTTTAAAGTTCTTCCAGGTTGGCTGTTTCTATTAAGTATTCTGTAGGCTAGTCAGGATGAAATTGTCTGCTTAATTATACATGATTAACCAATTAGAATGTAGGACAATGAATATTTTATCTTGACTTCAAAGCGTGTTTTGTTTGTATTATATTATTTTTTAAAAAGATAAGAATGCTTTCTTCTCTCCCTGCTTAATGTGCTAAGATCATTTACTGTAAAGTTTGAAATCCAGTTACATTTAGTAAAACTGGTGCTTCAGAAATAACAGAGATTAAGGTAAATGTAATAAATGTTAAAATAAATGAATTGTGAAGGTGATCTGGCTGAAACTCTCTCCAGGTCTCTGCAGCACCCGGCTCTAGTACAGTGCCTCGCCCAGTGTACAGACGTCACACCCTATTTATTGGTCATGGAATTCTGCCCTCTGGTTAGTCCAATACTTACATTTTTGTATTTTCTGTCTGTTGCTGCTGAAGAAAATAAAATTTCAATTGTATTAAACCTGAGCGTCAAAATAAAAATCAACCATGGCAATATTTTGTTATATATCGCCCCCCAGTGGTTCGTTAAGAAAAATGCCGTGTTTTTCTGTGCAACAGGGTGATGTTAAAGGTTACTTGCGCAGCTGCAGGGCAGCAGATTCTGTGTCCCCTGACCCATTACTGCTTCAGAGAATGGCATGTGAGATCACTTCAGGCCTGCTACACCTACACAAGAACAATTTCATCCACAGGTGTGCAAATTCTCATCTATTCACAACCCTATTTAATAACTTCTAGTTGAAAGTTGAAGTGATATCTAAAACAGTTTTAGAATATTATGCAGTCATTTTAGAAGTTCTGCAGAGTATCCCCTAGTGGGCGCCGGGCCAATGATTGAGATCCAGTGCTTTAGATCCAGTTGATCAATGATGCATTTGTCATCCAGAGCCTAACCATCATCCAATAATCCGCATTAGAAATATTAGTGATGTCTCTGCCTGCTTTGTCTCATGGTTTCTTCCTGCAACAATCTCCTGATGCTGCCTGAGTGTGCATACTCCACTCCAGCATCAGTGATTTTGTTGCCGGGGGTTACCGCAAGCAACTTCAGCACCTTTCTTGCCAAGGTATTTTATATGTTCCTGAAGGCACATGACAGAATATTGTGAAGTGTTCATAGAAATTTCATTGGAGTCTGATGTATCTGTTTTACTTTAAAGCTTTGTGACTAACTACTAACTAACTACTTTGTAGCTAGCTGTGTTTTTATTTATGATGCTTTGACTTTTCACAGTGATTTGGCTTTAAGAAATTGCCTACTAACATCAGACATAAACGTGAAGATCGGAGACTATGGACTAGCACACAGCAAGTACAAAGTATGTAAACATCTGTTTGTCTGTATAAACATCTATTTGTTTTTATCATATCTATGTTTATAATAATAAACATTAGATTGAAATTAAGCTCTTTGTTAATGTATTATTTGAAGAAGTGTTTTCCTAGCATGCCACACACTTTTTAAATCTCCTCCAGGATGACTACTTTGTGACACCAGACCAGGCCTGGATTCCTTTACGTTGGATTGCCCCTGAACTGGTGGATGAGGTTCATGGTAACTTGTTGGTTGTAGATCAAACTAAGGAGAGCAACATCTGGTTAGTACCTTTAACAAGAAGTGACAGGAATAACATGGTTTTATTATAATGAATGGGCTATAGGTTTATGTAGGAAGAATATTTAACCTCCTACAAAACTTTTGATAATTATAGTATTTAAGGTCTAGTTATGTCACACATATTTGATACAGATATGTTCATTATTATTTATGAACCAGTATTTAGTTTACAGCTGGCAGAATACTTTGTTTTTCTGTGTATTTAAGGTCACTTGGAGTAACCATCTGGGAGCTGTTTGAATTGGGCAATCAGCCATACCGCCATTATTCAGACAGACAGGTTCTCAGCTATGCTGTGAAGGACCAGCAATTAAAGCTGCCCAAGCCTCTCCTTAAATACCCTCTTGCTGACCGCTGGTGGGTGTCTAATAAACTTTGTATTGCTCTTCTTACCCATTTTATTATCTAGAGGTAAAGCCTGAAATGTTACTTATTTTAGAGCGTTCAAATATTTCCCTTATCCTATTGGTGGCATTTTTCCGAAAAACTGCTTTTTGTCTTCTTGGATAAAACATTTTTTACCTTTTATTTGCAAGTTATTCCCTACATATTACTATAAATCCATATTTATTATTGTATGTGTCATCAGGTATGAAGTAATGCAGTTCTGTTGGCTTCAGCCTGACCAGAGGCCTAATGCAGAAGAAGTCCATCTGCTGCTTGGCTATCTATGTGCCAAAGGTGCCAGTGAGGCAGAAGAGGACTTTGAGAGACGCTGGAACTCTATGAGACCAAACACAAGCCATTCTAATATACATGGAGCAGGTGCACTTGCAATTGACATGCCCATGTCATCCACCACGTCCTCATTTCCCCTCCTAGAGCAGTTTCCCACTGGAGATGGTTACCACTCTGAATCTGGCGATGACATTCTAACAGTTACTGAAACCAGCCATGGCCTTAACTTTGAATACAAGTGGGAACAGGCTAGAGCTGAACAGCATTACCATTCCTCGTCCACGACTGGCACACTTGGTCAAGGTAACCCCCATTGTCAGGAGGTCTTCTACCCTCCAGGGGGAATGGTGGGGGGCTGTGCCTTAGGGGTTTCTCCTTCATACTACGAACCCAAGCAACTGCACGCCCCTGGTGTGGTCCCAGTCCTAAGTGCTCGTAGTCCATCAATGAGCAATGAGTACTACATCCGCATTGAGGAACCCGTACAAAGCAATATTGATATGAATTTCACCATGTGTGCTTACAGTCCAGAATTTGGAGGCAGTAATAGAAGCTTTCTAACAGGTAGTGGAGACTCAGGGGAGTGTATCAATTGCCCCTCCGAAAGTAAGCCAGACATATATTGGTCAGCAGAGGTCCACAAATGTAGTGCCTATGATTCAGATACCAGTCCTGCTATGTCTCTAACAATGGAGCCTCTTTTAGGCCATGGAAGCCCTCTTAGGCCATGGGAGTCTGGTCACTATGTCTCATACAAAGACAGAGATGGAGGATACTATTATGAACCATCACCCCCCAAGGGAATGGACCATTACCTGATAGGAGACTCAACACAACCTCCACAAGAGAGTTGGGGGTCTCGAAGCTTAAGACAGGCTCTTGGGGAACTGGAAGACCCGTTAGGGGTTTCACCATCACTCAGCAGTCCTCCACAGGGGTATTCTGATTCCTACTTGGAGAACATTCAAGGTACCATTATAGGAAAAAATGTCACAGGAGGATATTATGACATGATGGGTTCTTTGAGAAAGACTATGCCAGGCAGTCACTCAGTTTGTATTGACATTGCTTCAGGTGGAGCTATATTTGTAGGGCAAGATGACAGTGACTCAGAAGAAGAGGAGGATATATTTGTAGAGAGGCAAGGAAGAAGCTGGTCCACTGGCAAACAAGCTAGCAACACAAGGCCGTTGTGTCAAAGGCAGGGGTCTTGTCTGCAGGATTCTTATGCAGACTTCCACTACACTATGCCAATGACAGATGTTGAGGATACATGGCCAGAAGATGAGAGTCTGCCATATCACATGACCAAACCAATCGACTTCTTAGAAGCAACCACCAAGAGTAACACGTGTTTGGTTCATGGGAGACATGTGTCTTCAAACCCTTCACCTGAGTGCAGCTCATATCTACACATGTGCCATGAACCCAGAGAAGCTGAAGTATATCCTGTACCATGCTGTCAGGCTTTGAGCAGTTCACATTTTGTGGACCCCCTAACAGGGGCACTTGTGAGAAACTGTTTCATGATTGATTGTGTTCCAGGAAAAAGCATTGGGTTGCCCAAAAAAGACCAACACCTAGGCCAAGCATCTTTATCTGCTGGACATATAGTCTCCAAAATAGAGTCATCAAGGGAAGGTGTAAAACAATTAGACATCTCAGATCACTATGTGGATATTGCAGTAGGGGGCACAATCTCTAAACAAGAGAAAGTTTTGCATCAAGATACAGCTCCAGCAGACTCCAACACTAAAGCTGTTGCTATTATTTCACAGTTGGAGAAAACCCCAGCTGAGGTACCCAGTTTGGAGTCAGAATCAGAATTGAGTAAGACAGTAGACAGTGGCGTGGATCGTGGGCGGTCTAGTATCAGTCTGGTGGAGATTGATGACTGTAGTGATGATGACATCACCGACGTAACCTCAGGGATTTTTTGTGACTTCACAGTAGAAGTGGAAACTGCTGACTACACCAATCCAACATTCAAGTCATTACAAAAACAGATTGGTACCCCAGACTCAATGGATTCCATTGACATACCATCTACAGCATGTTCCAGTGAGACACTCAGTCCTGCCTCAGTCCATCCATCAAGCTCTCCAAAGACTGTAGACAGTGGTTATGACACAGAAAACAATGAATCTCCGGAATTTGTCCTAAAAGAACCCCATGAACTACAAGATTCCAAAGCTTTAATCCAACCGGTGGGAAAGGTAACTTCTGGGACTTCCTTTGTTAGCAAAGAACAAGAGCTTAAAATAGGAGATGCTGAGCAGCTTGTAGGAGAGGTTAATGGTGTAATTGCCATGACAACATCTGAGAGCAGTGATGGAGAGCTGAATGCATTGAGTGATAAAACTCCATACAGAGATTCAGCCTATTTCTCTGACTATGATGCAGGCAAAGATAAAGAAAGCGAAGAGGACATCAATGAACTTGAGGATCAGAAAGATGGATCAGAGGAAGTTATAAAAAAAGAGGAGCTACTTTCTCCACATGAGACAGATGGAGATGAATATATTTTGCCAGCAACTAAGGAAAATGAGAAAACTTTTGAACAGGCTGAAGATATAACCTCCAAAGTTCTGTCAGAAGTGGACAAAATTGTTTCTGCTTGTGACCCTGCCATATGTAGTGCGTCTCTCTCATATTCTGAAAATGAGGTATCTACTATAAAAGATAATGTTGATGTTGAAGATCTTGGGATAGATTCAGATCATTCTCTAGAAACTGAACAATCAGAATCCCAAATATATGATTCAAATGCCTCCTTTGGTCCCAATGCAAAAGATGAGGATTCTTTAAAACAAATTGGTACTGAGGAAAGTCCAACTCTTGACCCATCAGCATCTGAGGATAATGTTGCAAACACTGTTTGCATTAACGAGTCTGTTCCAGAAGTTCTCATCACTGAGGAGAAGGACATAGTCAAAGATCTAGGTTGTAACATTAGATCCCAGGAAGAACCAGTGTCCCAGAAGGAAATCAAGAAGGAGGTTGTGGTGCTTGAGGCAGAAAGGAGCGATTTATCTGATTCCTCCACCCAGGAGCAGCTAGAATTTAGGACTAAAGATTCTGAAGAGGGTGGACGTAAAAGAAGCTCCACACGTTCTTGCTCTCCTCCCCCTCCACTGGAAGGACGGGTTTCTCCCACAGATGGAGAGGAGGCAGATGAGGAAGATGGCGATTCTGAAGACAGTGATGAATCAGACGAGGAGCTGCGTACATACAGCATTCAGGAGCATAGTGAAGAAAGTGAGGATGAGATCTTGCCTGTACCTATTATTGTGAGTGACTGCAGTGATGCACACAAACTTAGAAGCCTACTGAAGATGCCAACTCTGTCCAGCGATTCACTGTGTGATGAAATGGAGAGCAAAAAGAAAGTGGTGTCCTTCTTTGATGATGTCACTGTTTTTCTGTTTGACCAGGTAAAATAAAAATAAAAGAACAATAATAACTGAATCATTTTATTTATTTATGATAACAATTCTGAAGTTTAATTTGTTTCAACCTCTATAGGAAAGCCCAACCAGAGAGCTGGCAGATCACAGCTTTCCCCTTAGTGGAGAGTCAAGCAAACCAAGCACAAAGAGCAAAGCCTCAAACCAGCAGGAAAAGGTCAATGTCTCTGATGATTCTTCTGATGGAAACATCTCAGAAGAAAGTAAGAATCCTCTTCCTTTTATTTTTGGGCTGAACCGTTTTTTTTATATGTGTAATGTAACTATTTACTCATCTCTTGTTTTTGATCTCAGGTGCAGGGTTTGAATGGGATGATGATTTCCCTTTGTTACCCCTTCCCACATCTTCCAAGGGTTCTCCTCCAGATATCACCACAAAGACGAGCCTATCGACCAGTAGCACTAAACCCGTGGCTCAGATCTCCCGTTTCACTGTCTCTCCCTCCATTGTCTCACGTTTCTCCATTACACATGTGTCAGATTCAGACATGGATTCTGCAGGAGGTAAGAACCTTGTTTGAAGTTTTGGTTTAAGTTTGTTGAACTTTATTTCATAATGTTTTTGTTTTTTTTTCAAGTATCTTTGACACTCTTTTTATGGTATTTGCACTGTAGCACAGGTCAGGGAAGTATTAAACTAACGTAATGTTGTGCTATTTCTTCTAAAGGGAGCAGTGAAGATGGGGAACGAGAGTGAATTGTCATTCTACTGCCAACAGAGAGCTGCACTCACCAACCCCAAATTGTTTTAATGAGGAGACAATAGTGAAAAAGTTAAAACTCCTCAGAAACATTATTTGGATCCCCTCAAAGACTGTGTCTCTTAAAGTCAACAAAAACTCTAGTGCAGCCCTTCTAAAAGGACCCCAAAGAAAACACCTGAACAAAGACAGATCAGACACAAACATTCTGACTTGAAATATAACATATAAATGGAAGAATTTCAAACAGGTTTGATTTGTAAATATGGAGATACTGGAAATTAACTGTGACTGTTTACAAAACAAAACATTGGATACTGTAGTTTGAAAATGTGCAAAAGACCCTAAATACATTTGACAAGAGGACTATCAAAAAATGAGCAAAATGTAACAAACAAAATGTAACTGATTTTTACTGTTAAGTAGCAATGCAGTAGTATCAGTTTAGGAGAACAAGTGGATTTAAATGAGGGAATTTAACTTCCTATAATTAACAAAAGTTCATCACACTTGGCTGCCTTGTGTTTGTCACGTAACTAGACTAGCATAGTGTTATGGTTATGTGGCAATCTGAAAGAAGTTTTAAGGTTACAGTTCTTTGTCAAATTTCATTTGAATGCTTGATGTATGTTTTATATTATTTTCAGTTTTAAATTATCATTATTATATTTCCATATCAGGTAAATGATTTTGATATTGTTAGCTATTCCCGTTTGGAGTCAAAATTGAAACATATGTCTCACCGAGTTAAGGTTTGAATTCTGAATATCAGCAGCTAAACCCATTAAATAATAAAGAAACTGAGTTATTACCTTTTTAGTATTAGTAAAGTTTAACATGCATTTAATGATAAATCATTATACTGTTAATACTCAAACCCATTTTGAGTACATATCAAACAACTTTGATAATGTTTTTGCATTATTATGGGGCAGTTTATGGTTTGACATGTATTTATGATGATATATTTATCAAAATGATGCTGTACATGCCTGCTGTCTTTTGAGAGTTCAGACTTATAATCAGGGTGTTAAACGTATTGGTTTGAAGAGTGTTATTTATTAATGACATGTTTTATATTTCCTTGAATGTTACACTGATAAATGCTCTTTATTATTGTACTCTTAATTGTCTCAGATCATTCTGACCTACTTGTTGGACTTTTTAAATTGACCAATAGAAACAATGTAAACTTTAGAAGCAAATAGGCTTTAAAGTTTTACTGATTTTACTGAAGTATTACCATCAGATATTGACTTCGGGGAAACAAACAAAATTGCTACATCTTACAAGACTGAGACATGATAGAGGACTTGCTTGCAGATTTGACATAGAACAGTGTACAGTACAGAGGAACTCAAAGCTACCTGCACACTTCTGTGCGTTTGACCTTAAGCCTGGCAGCCAGAGCGCTGAAATCCCATTAAAATACTCTTGAATATGTTCTATGTTTGTTTGCCTGATAAGGTTTTATTATATGTAATCACCTAGCTTAGAATAAACTAGACAACGTCTGTACTATTTTTGTAATTGATTAAACCATTTTAAACTACTGAAAGATCAAACGGATACTCAGGAGGGAAAATGCGTTTTCTGCCAAAGAAAAGCTGGTTGAGAATCCTGTATGTTTTAATTACAGAGGCAGAGAGTCACTGATTCTTCCTGAGTATAGCTGGAGAAATGTGGCTGTATGATGGTTTTGGATTGTGGTATTATAAGCAAGAGTGGTTGTATGTCTGTTCCTCCAATGTGTCACAACCTTAGTGAGAAAAATAAAACAATTCTGTTGAAACAGGTTTCTCTTGTTTAATGGGGTTCTTTCAAATTGTTATTTTAATATACAACTTACATAACAACTAATCATTAGTTGCTGATAAAATCTGGCAGTATAATTGTTATATAACATGTTCAGCAGAATAAATCAAATAAATGCACAGAAAACATTCACACATAACAGTTTCATAATTCATAACAGTTTTATTACGGTGTCTAGAGTGTATGTAGTTAGAGATGAGTCATTTTGAACAAAAACTATACGATTATGAACTTGCATTAAAAACCTTTTTAAAAATGTTCTAATAGACTGCTGATTATATAATTTTTTTTACATTTACTTATCACTTCTTCATACATTTATTTACATCATAGGCACACACAATGCACTTACTTTGTGACCCTATAAACTCTATCTCTGACCCAACATCCATCATCCGCTGAATGATTCAGTCTCAAGCAGCTGAAGTAACACTGTGTTAACAAGCACCAGAATTATGATTGTTTTTAGACAGTTGCAACCTCTAAAGTTAAAGCTAGAATTTTAGTACAGTACTAAATAAATATTATTTCTTATAGGCTTATAGTAAAACAGGTATATTTCTATTATAATATCAAAGCCAAACAAAGATGTCCCGCTCTTAGAATCAAAGAAGGCTAAACCTCATGATCACAATATGTTTTTCATAAGGGTATCTTGTCATTACACATCCTTATGCTCAAACATCATGATGTTTGGTCATTTAATCAGTTTTCTTTAATTGACCAAATCTAGCTTTTCCTCTTAAAAATAAAAAGACTTACTAAATATATCTACATAATATATACAACTTCCATATATACAAAATAAACCAAAAAAAGAGGGTTTTACGTTTCTTCCGATCCATGACAATAAACACATTGTGCAAAAATAATTATTCATCATAAGTGAAAATATTTATGAAATGAATAAAAGTTTATTGACAATATCCAATTTCCAAATGTGTAGCTCTGATTGAGGTTTGAATTCTTTGCTGCAAGACATGAGTCCATGAGTCCAAAACCTCCTAATAAAGGAGTGGAGATCTGAGGGCTTCAGTAATGACGAGATTATGTTTCTGCTCACAGATGGATCTGCTGCGTCTTTGGCGAGATGTGAGCGCGAACGTGGTGAACAGAAGAGGGTCCGTTACTCTAAAACACAAACCATAACACTGACTCTTTATTTTATTAGAGAGATTATCTCATGTGGTTTTGTTTCTAAGCACGCTGAGGGTGCTGCCATAATGCATACTGTAATTTTAATAGATAATAAAACATGCTCATTTTTTAAATGAAAAAAGAAAACCAGCAAATGACTGTTTATGCACTGATAACTCTTATTATAATTCATATTTAGTCACATGCAAAATCGGATATACTAGCGGATATGATCAGTCATGTCTTGAAATGATCACGTTACATTTGGCAATCAAGCTGAATTTTAACATGCTGTGAACTAAAAAGCCAACCCTTAAAACCTTTAGTAATATACAGTGGCCCCAAAAAATATATAGCTACATTTAATGTACAATTGTCATAGCCTTACGCAGTAAAATATCATACAGGTTGAATATTTAAACATACATGACTTCATACATTCACTAGAAGAGCCACAATGTAGTTCATAACATTAGCTGTGGAGATGTTTAGTTAGGTTTGACACCCAGAAAGTGTTCAATATCGTTTTATAAAATCTAAAAACTCTTTGGGGTCTCTGTATTATTCACAAATTTTTATTGATGAAATTATTAAAACATTAATGGTTTCAGTAGCATGCAATGTTATGTCTATTTTCTTCTAATGCCAGATTTCAGTTTTAGAATTTGGAAAAAAACATTTGCTTCTTACAAACTAAATTCCCAAAGGCACTTTAAACCTATATAACCCACTAATGTATATATGCATGTATATACATTATATATAAATATAAATAAATAAGGAGCGATGAATACATAAATAAGGAGATAAAAGTGTAGCTTACTCACTCAAAAGCGTGCAAATTCAGGAGCCATACTGAAAGAGTCAAAATAGGCCTAAAATTTGACTATTTGTCTTTAAAACACTATTACTTCTATAAAATATACATATAGTTATAAATTTTTGCTTCATGCAGTGAAAAGTACCATCTGTTTTTTTTCATTTACTGTATGTGGTTTTTGAAAAATGAAGCTAGGGAAAGGATTTGTTAGAGTTCTGTTTCCAATTAATCACAGTGTTTCTTTACCAACAGCATTGTGCATAAAAGTCGTATTGAAACAAATAAATGTTTTGCAAATGTGCAGTTATGTATACTGGTGTATTATCAATCAACAGAAATACAGACAGTAAGGAAACAAGACAGAAGAGCAAAGCAGCTTACCAGAATAAACAAAATAACAGACATGGATGCACAAAACACAAACCTCAAGCAAACATGAATTAACATAGAACAGCACAAAAAAGTCGACAAACAGTGGTGAACTGGGATAATGGGCATTGTTGTCCATTCCAGACATTATGCTGTCTGAAAGCACATGTGTTTAATTACAGTAAGAGACCAAATTTGGACCCACTTGGAAGGTGTCACCAAATCTGGATGTGCAGGCATATGGAGTACAAATGTGCATGTGAAGTACAGGTTTTCTAAGGCTTAGCTATGTTCAGAATGATACACTAGTTTATCAGTTACTAAAATGCTTAGTGATCACTGTATACTGCCTGCTTTTATGATCATCTTTGATCAGCAGTTTAGAAATGATTATTTTGCATTTTTATTGAAATTTAGATTCTTGCATCTGACAGAGTAACACAGTTCAACAATGCGTTAACTTATGGCTGACAATGGGTCAATAAAGAAATTTATTTAAGTTTTTACTGGCTCATTTGTCACAACAGAACAGAAGGTCTGGTCAAGTCTGAATGCAGGCTACAGAATACCACACAATGTGTTTTATTATGCTGCACATTCTGGCAAAGGTATGTTATCCAGTTATTGTTTACAAAAAGAAAACAATGTGTTATGAAAAGCTTTTTGACATGTTTAATAAAAACTGCAAATGAGTGACATTGATATAAGTCTGAGTTATAGATGAAAAATATGTTAGTGATGTTTTAAACTACAGTGAGTAATTTGAGTATTTTGACAACCACCATAAATTGTGCATTGTGATCAATTTAGAGACAAATTATTCACATCATTTTCTGATGATACATRATATGGGCAGGAATATAAACACCTTACCATGTAAAACTCCATCCTAAGACGGAACCACATGATAAAAAGAGGAGAATAAAAAAATGTAAAAAAAAAAAAAAAACTACACCGCTTTCCTCTGAAGAAACTTTTATTCATCTTTTCCAGAGTAGAAAGTCACCATACATGGCCATTAAGGAACATTACACTGTTTTGGTGTCCCCTAAAACACATGCATATTGGAGTATATGGTTTTCTGTACATTATTGTACTTCCTCTCCTTTACATCCAAATATGGGCATTCCAGAAGGAAACAACATTAAAAACAGACAGGTGGAGATTTCTACCCAGGGTTCAGTGAGCGTGGCAGCCAAACCGCGGCTTTACTTTAGTGCAGAAAGAAGAAACACTGGCAATGGCTTCCAGTCCGTGACATCTTACTGCTTTTGTCTCTAAATTCATCAAAACAGAGATGGAGAGTGTTGGCAGAGCTACAGCAGGACGTCTGTTTAGTTACACACAGAGAAAGACAAACAAACTACAGCCGGAGGAGAGACAGACAAAATGCACATGGCAGGTGTGATTTTAAAAAAAGAACAATGTGCTAAAGATTGTGCTCAAATTATTTTGAAACAAATAACCACATCCTAGACAACTATGAGGAAACCTGAACGTTTTAAATGCGTGTACACTCTGGGCATATCTACACATACTTTCTGATAACACTGAAGGTGTATTTTGTTTGTGCATCACCTTCATAATGACATATTCTTTTCAGGTACAATACAGAGAAAATCAGGGCACCTTTAAACAATTACTTTTGACTAACTGGCTAAGAGACAAGCAAAGTGGCATTTATATTACAACAGAGAAACATCAACATTATCGTCTCTTTTATAGCATAATTAAGAGCATTTTGTAATTACAAAAAGGCCATTTTAAAGCCTTTAATTAGTTCCTTTTCAACACTGGTACTAAAAGATTACAGCTTTCACTCTGTGAAAAAGGCTAAAAATATGTGTGTCCACGCATGTGTGTGTATAAGCATGTAAGATAATTTATTGACAAAGATGCCTATCAAATTTGTTATCAAATTTGATTATTGCTAATATTTACACATTTTAATAAAAAAGCTGTATTCACAGAGGTCTTATTGAAAGCAAAATAAAAGGTATGAATCTGAAAAATGCTTGATTATAATTCAGAAAATAACAGTTCTTGAACAGACGTATGGTACAGCACAAATATCATTGGCTATGTACAAGGCACTGGCTTAAATGGAGTTAAAGTTTTATCAAAACTTGGCGTGTCAGTATGTGGATACATCATCTACGCTACATCAAATGCACACGTCATTGTTTGTTCATACAACAGTTCATACTATTAGTAAACCTGTAAATATAATGAAAATGTCACACACACCTGTGACCTCATTTAACTTTAATAAACACAGTCCATGACGTTGCTTGGCAACTGTAAACAGTCTACAGTTGGCAGAAGATTATATTTAGGTTGTATTAATTAAAGCAATAAGCCAGTTGAGGATTACAGTGATTTTAGAACAGTCAGGGGTTTTTAACTAGAGTAAAATCGCTGTGGGTGATGGTGTGGCACCAATTGTCTTTCCTTTCATGCATGAAACATGCCCCTACATCACTTCTGGAAAAATGTTACAAACAATCTTTAGTCGTGTTTTTTGTTTGTTTGTATGCTTTCTGAAAGTCTTTTAAGTGGAATTGAACAGTCTTCACTAGGACACAGTGAAGGTCAAAATCCTGTACAGCAGAATGAAATTCTGTAACATCCCCTTTCTGTAACATTTAGAAAACAAATCCTTTATTGAAGGGGCTCCAAATGTTATAGAATGAGATCCTGGAGTGCCCTTTACATCAGCTGTATATAAACAATGTAAATGAAATAAACATTGAAAGCTGTATATAATAACATCAAATTCATTCAGTTGTACAATGTATTAAAAGATGCCATTTTAATACATTCACCACCCAGTTTTGGTTAATAACATTGATAACATTTCTTGATAACCACCGATAATGTTACAATAATAAATTTAAACGCATTTCCACACAGTTTCATTTAAATCAGTGAATCTGGGTGGTAAAGTGATGCATTTACTTTATACATTGCCGACATGTTCTATACATGCATGAAAGACGACCAGCAGATACATAGACAATTCCTCAGAGAACCCTATTTCAATACTTTTATTGAAAATGAGCTCATGATAGGAGCATATACTGAGGAAGGTCAACACAAAACACTTTATATATCAACGTCTGTATATCTTTCACAGTCACCCGGCTGCTTCCAACTGGGATAAAATGAGGGATTATGGAGAAGGGATGGATTTATGTCCTCTTCCCGTATGGGTGGAGTGAACAGGGGGTGGATTGTTGAGATATTAAGTGACACGGGAAGGTGTGAGTGTTCAGAAGGGGAAGGTGCTGTCTGTCTGTCTGTCTGAGTGTCTGTCTGTCCTCTCACACTGTAGAAATCAATTTGCCCTCCGCACTGTGGAACAAAGAGAGGGAAAAACTGCCAGGTTGGGTTTGGACACAGACACAGTGAGGAACAGGAAGACCAAAGCACTAATGTTAAGGAAACAGTACAGCCAAAAATTACATGTCATTGTTTACTTTTATGTCATTCCAAACCTGTTTCAAACACAAACTTATTTGAATTTTTAAATAATGTGCTGCTTGTAATTACAGTGAATGGGGACTGTAGCTTTTAAGCTTAAAAAAATGTACATTTACCAAACAAGTACAGTGCGGTTACCAGTGCAATACAAAACTGTCTGAAGGTGGATATCTGGGTTTGGAGTGACATGAGGCTGATGAGTGTAGTTTTATTTTTGGATGAACTGTTTCTTGTCTATTACTAATTTTTTTCTACTGCACCTACATGATGGGCTACATTTCCTGCAAGACAGGTGTGAGGCTTAGAAGACAAGGTTAACACAAATTCAATGCAATAAAATGATAGTCAGAATTATTAAGACTTTGGTACATTATATTACATTACATTTATTCATTTGGCAAACACTTTTATCCAAAGCAACATTTTTTTTTATTTTGTAATTTTTTGTTTTTTACTTTGGTAATACAATGCACTAAAACCAGACCCCTGCCCAAAACACTGTATTGTGAAAATGCAGCCCATTACTTCATTACAGTATACTACAGTAGACCACAGTTTTTTATAATATTGTAGAAGGAAGGGAACATTTGTGCATGAGGATTTTTCTAGCATTTAATAGAAATTAAAATTGGACAGAAAACAATTAAAACTTAAAGACTAATTGACATACCAATGGACAGCCAAAGCAAGAATGGAATGGAAACTTAAATGGTAAAATTAAATAGTTAAAAAATAAACAATATTGTATTGTATTGTAAGAAATTTGGAATAAAGGCTGGGAAATGGCCTGCCTTCCCATAGATGACCCAAACAGGGTTATTTAATACTTATTTGTCTTATTTATAAGGATAACCCACTTTCTACAATCTATCCAAAACATTTTTAAATGTTCTCAACTTCTTAAGATGATATACTTGTGCTCAAAATGTCTCTCATCTATGGGAAATGACCAGGATAGTCAATGATTGACCAGAATATTATTGGTGAGGTTTATGAAACCCATTTAAACAATCTGAGAGGTTTTCCCTTTGTTCAACATGGGTTTAGGTGCCCTGTGTGGTCACCCGCCCACCTTATGTTTGGGCTAGACCTTCAGAAACATCTCCTATGTTCGTCTGATCCATCTGCAGGTCAAGCAAAAAAGACTTTTTGCTTGCCGTAATCGCCATAATTCAGATTATGCGTGACATTTTTAATTTAAACAAAACCAGACGGAAATAATTGAAACAAAAGGAAACACAGAAACAACTTATAGACAAATGCTTTCCCGCTGTTCAGGGCAAAAAACAAACTCTTACCTCGTTGGGAATCGGGATTCATAATCCTCCATCCCTGGCTGTAACAGAAGACAGTAAAATTGTTACTCAAATGGCCAGAAGATGGCAGTAGCAGAACATGATACGAGTAAATGGCAAAACTCAGTATTTGCTTCTCTATTGTCATAATACTCAGAGGGGTCATGGAGTGCACACTTATAAAGGAACTGTGGGAAGAGCCAAGGAAACTGATTTTAACACAGGAGACGAACACAACAGTCTCTTTTGTTTTACAGACTCAATAATTTTTAATGCACTGGGATGGGGACTACAGAGTGGACATGAGTAACAAATGGTTATGTAACAAAGCCCTACCTTTAAAGCTATGACAAAAAGCATTTCTTCAAATGTGTATGAGATTGTTATGTACAGGTTGATATGTTTTGACTATTCAATATCACATTTAAATGTATAATTGTCACTACATTAGCCAGAAGAAGAAATGTTATTATGTTGACTGACACATTTTATTATATTGTAGTTTTGACACCCGGTTTCCCCCTAAATTCCCCCTAAGTGTAATTGGTCTGTGTGTCTTATAATAGCATCTGAAAGGAAGTCTAATCAAACAGGAAAAGTCTTTTTTATTCTGGGCACTGTTAGCTTGGGTCAAGCCGTTAAAATAACACACTCAAGCACATACTGGAACTGATCCTGGTTCAGACTAATGACCTGAAACCTTCTCTACAGTATGTGGTTAGCTGGAGATCAGTCTGCACTAATCGAACTGTCATCTGGCTGTTTTTCAGCTTGCCTTATAAATGCATCCAGTCATATATGCAATGTGATTACCACTTTGGTATTATTAATATTTTAATGGAAGGCTATACTAATCTGCATACATTTGTCAGGGTAATTTTTTTGGTCCCCTGAAAGAACATATACATTACATAACAATACACATTGGAATTTGAGGCATGAATTCTCTTTATAACTCTTGTACATAATTATAAATTGTGTATTTCGGTATAAACTACCATTTAAAGGGCAAGACAGCATAAAATTTTACATTTTCTAAACAAAATACCTCTATGTGGCCTTTGTGTCAAAGTGACCAACACAATGCTAAGGCGTTGCTATGGGGTTGCTAGGGTGTTTCTACTTGGTTGCTAGAGTGTTTCTAGGTGGTTGCTTTACCAATCTGCATACATCTATCACAGYCATTTTTTTGGTGCTGCATGTGAAATTGTGTTGCTGCATGTGTGTGTGTGTGTGTGTGTGTGTGTGTGTGTGTGTGCATAGCTTACCTGTGAGAATCCTGGCATTGCCATGCTGTACGGTCTCTGTCGGCTGTGTTGTGTGCTCTGTTGCTGTGTCATAAAGCGGGCAGACATGCCGTAATCAGCTGTGGGTATCACCATCTCTCTCTCTAGAAGATTTCCTGTGCTGCTGCTCCTACTCTGCTGCAAACTACACACACGTGTATGAACAATTACCAGCGTGTTAAGTTGTGTTCAGTTGCATGCTCTGATGTTATTTAGCTCATGACCATAGCTCTCTAATTGCACTTCATGGGCTGTGCCAGCGCAAAATGAAATGCCATTTATACTTTCAAAGGGCTTTTGTAAACTCATTATTATTCAGACAGACTCACCTGACATGGAGTTTATTGGTGTCTGGTTCGGGTATCACGCGGGTGTAGGAGAATGGGAACCAGCCTCGCCTGAAAGAACACATATTACACAGTGGAAGTTACAGCATGAATTCTCTCTGTAACTCTTGTACATAATTATAAATTGTATATTTATGTACAAACTACCACTTAAATGGCAAGTCAGCATAAAATTTTACATTTTTTGAAGAAAATAGCTTTAAGTGGACTTAATGACCAACACGACACTAGGGTGTTGCTATGGGGTTGCTAGGGTGTTTCTACTTCACCCTACTAAAGTTTCTAGGTCATTGCTTAATATTTTTTATTAAAGGCTATACTGCTATACGTTTATCAGGGTCATTTTTTCGGTAGGATGTTGCTGTGGGGTTGCTAGGGTGTTTTTTAGGTAGTTGCATACTGGTCAAAAGATCCATGATTTTATTGACTTTAGCGTTGAGGTTCTTACATTCTGTTCTTCTCATTTTCTCCATAGTGCCAGCCATCTCGAGCTTCAGGTACCAACAGTGTAATGATGTCTCCTTCCGTGAAGCTGAGGAGGGTGCTGTTGTCCCCTGCGGCATGGGAGAAAAGGGCCTGAACACGTGTCCGTCCATTTCTCTCCAGCCCAGCTGCCATTGAACTGGACCTGGGCAGGGTCTGGGTCTCTGCTAGGGTCAAGGGTGAGAGGTCTGACATTAGTACTGTTGACCAAAGGCAGGAGCTCATTTAAAATTGTGTTTTTTATGCTTATGAGAGAACTGCATCATTAGACTAGCAAAACTAATCCCAACTTCAGCACTACTTATTTTGCTGTATCTTCCAAACCTCTCATTTATGAGGTTCATTTCAGTTAGAATATTGTCTTAGAAGACAGCTGTCTATGTAGGCAGGTCACTAGGTTTTGGAACAGTGTCAAAATCTGCACCCAAAGGTCCCATCCGACACTCATTAAGACTATTCTCTTTCGCCTCTTCTTAAAAATACTTTCCTCAAAGAGAAACTATACCCTTCACCTATTTTTTATCCATTTTAATGCTGTCCTCTCTATTCCCATCTGCTCTGCTCTGTTTTCATTTCAGCAGTGTTTGCCCAGTTATTGTCCAAGCACTGAAGAATACTCGCTCCTTACTGAAGGAGAGAGCGTAAGGTGGGCACACGGGTGCACAGACACCGAAACATCTATGAATATAGAAACCAGCTTCAAATAACCTTTGCATGTGAGAATGGGTCATCTACAGCCTCATATCAGAGTCATGAAGAGTTGCTGAGTATTCACATAAAAGAAATGGCATTCAAGAATCATAAAATAGTTTGCTTCTTTCGTTGAAGTTTAAAAGTGAGTTCCACTGCAACAGGACTTACCCACAGTGCTCTTGGGCTTTACAGGAGCAACCTTGCGGACAGGCAGGGTGTTGGAGAAGGTCTCAGCCCCGTGCCGGTGGGTCTGCGGGGACGGTTTCTCATGTGCAGCCCTAGACTCCATCCAGCGTTGGTAGTCTTCCCCTCCATGAACCCCCCCTGTGCCGTTCATGATGGGGATGCTTTCTGCCCCCATCATTCTCTGCAAGATAATCATTTCCTTTTAACTTTCTTAAAGTTTAAAGTTAACTTTCTTTACTTTAAAAACACTTAGTTTGCATAAGTGTTGTGAGTCATGGCAAAATAATATATATATATAATA
>JAZGTK010006224.1:0-21127 GCA_036877625.1 Ambastaia sidthimunki
GTCATCACAGAGACAAACTGAGAAGTAATTAATGAAATAATGTTAGCGCCACCCTCCATTTCCTGTTTCATGGCACCAACAAGAGGGAGCGACACTTAGCTCCACACTACTGCCTTCATAATCTATTCCCTCTGATTGTCCCGGTTTCCTCTCCTTCTTTCCCCTCCGCTGGTCGGCACACCACAGCTAACAAGCTTAACCAACCACCAATACATCAACGGCTTCTCCCTGTCAGACCGGCCACTTGCCGCATCACATGCAATTATACTGCTTACACGAGACCCGTTTTGCATAAGAGAAGTGCATTATGGGAAGTGCTCCTCACAATTCTAAATTCTCTTTGAGGAACGCAGGACAAACTCTGGTGGAATCAGTGGGGTGTAAAGGCATCTTCATGTTTGATGTGTTGACGTGTGATGATTTCCTTATGTTTGGTAGATGTTTAAATGTGTGTTCAAAGGCAAAGGTGAGGGCTGTGTCTGAGACAACAAGCAGGAGTTACAAAACAGAGTCTGATACTCAGCCCTAGTGCATACATAGTGAATATTCGATGGTAGCAAGACACTGCATTTCCGCCTGGTTTTCAAAGGATACGATGAATATTTAAATATTGCATTTAAATATTGCATTAAACTGACAGGATAACCTATAAGGAGTCTGCTGGATAATAACAAGACGCCGCTTCTTTGTTGCAAACTTACTTAACAGCGGCACATAAGAAATAAAGAGAATGAGGACTTTAAAAAAAATAGCACAGGAAGAGGAGGGTGTGGAAAAAATAAGTCAAAAGCACCAACAGGATATCAAAGTTAAGAGTTAAAAGAAAAGAAGGTCACAGTCATAAAGAAAGTCCTGAAACATGATTTTTGAGCCATTCCAAAAAGCCGCAGTACACTTTATTCTTCTGCTGAGATATTGAATGGTCCACAATTGTCCTTGCTTTTGTTTGCTGCTGGAATTCTCCTTGAATGGTTTCCTTGAAGTAAAATTCAAGATGAATAAGAAACGCTCATGTTCACTTATTATCAAATAACAAATGTTTACACCTGCGACTTCTGAGTGCACCATTTGTTTGTGGGGTTACCGTGTGGATGCTGTAGGTTTGGTAGGATACAACAGCCAATAAATTCTCAGTTCAGGCAACATTCCAAGCTTTCTCCATGGGGCCTGTTTTGAGCAACAATACACGGATAGTTACTAAATGCTTACAGTTATTCTGACCAACAGCTGGGTAGGGAAAAGATTGGTTGCTTTTCATTTAGCAGACACTTTTCATCTGAAACACCTTGGAGTTTTTTCACTGCAAAAACAGCCTCTTGAAACCTGGTGTTAAAATCAACATGAAATAAAGTTACTTCTGTGATTTGAGTTTTTTCAATAAGGAGTAAAATTGGCATTTCACATCAGTCAGATCAAATGTGAGTTTGCTAAATAATACAGACTGCACATCAAATGGTCCAAATGTGTCGTAGTTATAAGTTCGCCAACTTTATATTCATAAACCAATTACAGTCTTAGGATCACTACTTAGTCTTTTATATATAGAGTATTGAACAATGAAATCTGCAATAATACCATGTATTATGTATTCTGCGTTATACATATTTCATCATTTCCCTGTTTTCTGTGTTTTTATTTTCATTTTATAAAAAAATGCTTTGAAACAAGGCAACATTGTAAAAAAAAAAGAGCTATGCAAATAAAATTATTTAAATTGAGAATTGGTTACCACTGTCCAATAATCAGCACAGCCTAAAAAAGTTAGGAGCAAAAATATATATTAGTAAAGTAAATCATTTAAAATTAATTGTTTAATAATTTAAATTCATATCAAGTTAATGGCACAAACTGACAGTAATTGGGCTACTTCTACCTGCTTTAAACATGTAATTCATAGAGGGGTTCAGACCAGGTTAAATGGGGTGGTTTAGTGGTTAGGACTATGAACTAATCATGTCTAATCAAGATGACCACTAACACATCTCATGTTAATGACCCCAAATATGTCCTATCAGGGGTCAGGTGAGCCCAAAACCAGCCTTTAAATAATTTTGGGCTTCCTTAAAACAGTTTTTTAACTTGAAAATATGTCATTTTCACATCCATATTTTTCACACAAGACGCATCTGTTATTTTCCTCCATTTCTAAACACTTCAAGGGTTTACTTCAAAACGCACACCCTCAAGAGGAGAAACTCTGGGACAGGCTGCAATGATAGGTGCCTCTGTTAACATTTCCTGGCTCCGGATGGCTGATGTAATTCTGGGTATCGTTTGGCTTTGATCGAAGCAGATAAAAGACCAAAACAAGGTCGCAAAAATGTGATTGTTCTCACATTCTGGCTCATCGGGTGCTGAAGCTTCTCACATGCCTGCTAGAGGAGCATCTCAAAGCTCTGAGCACCTGAGGTTCTGCTGGAACGTATGAAGAACAGAGTTCACCTAACCCATCACTGTGACTAATGACCCAAGATACCCCCATCCCCTCTTCCCAGCCCTCATATCAGCTCCTATGACATTTAAAGCTGTAAATGCCAGTGGCCCCTGGTGAAGTGGGAAGGATATCAAATGAAAGCAAGGAGGCAGCAATGTTGATTCGCTCATAACGGGTAATAAAGCCCCTCATTATGGGTTGCTAACAGCCTAGGAGCTCAGTCCACGCCAAATGACACCCAAAATGATCACAATAACATAAACATACGCCGAGAGCTGATCTTGGATCAGCCAGTCGGTTTGTTAGAACACCATTCATGATTATCTACACCGGGCCAAGCAAAGGTGGCGTTCCAGAGTAGCAACCAACACAGACAATGTCATGATACAAACAAATATTCCAGGATACAAACACCGGTGACTTTTCCAAAAACTCCAAATTAGGAAGCTCGGATAGGGCTTGGGAACAGCTTGCCCTCCCATTTCTCCTCCCCTCTCCCATTCCTGATTCCATGTCGCTCTACCTCGCTGCCTACTGATGGAATAAATCATGGCGGCGCGATAGTTTTAATGGCTTTTTAATGAGTCTAATGTTTTCTGTTTTAATGAACTTCGTACATCAGCTTTAATCATTCTGAAGGAATGAAAAATTATTGAGGAATGGCCTACATTAATTTAATTTACTGCTCAATCTGCCCAGCGGCCTCTTCCAACCAGAAAGAACAGAGTAAAAGGAAAAAATGACGACAAAGCCACTTGTTTGGGCCTGATCGGCGGAGGCAAACAAGAGTAATTTATGACGCGACATTAAACGAGCGTTGTTTCTTCCTTATCACCAATTAAGTACTTTTGTCGTGACCCATTGATTTGGGTTAAAACCGCACAAAATAAAGCACGGTTCAGAGCATTAAAACGTTAATTAATGTAGACAACCGCTTTTTCGTCTGGTATGGGCATGTCAATCAGATTCAGGAATGAAAAACGCTCCGGAATGAGGGTGATGGAAATGGAGGCCCTGGATATGAATGGATATGATGCTGTCAAACACAGTTTGAAAAAAACAACTAAGATTGATTTCCATCCTGCATTAATTCCTCAGGCAGCAAACACCTGCCTGTCCAACATGCATTTCATTTGAGTAAAGCAAAACTAAATAATGCATGTCATCCCCAAGTGTTTTTATTAGTGTAATCCAATTTACATTTCTTTCACACTTTTATTCAAATGCACAAAACATATTTGTGTGCTGTATGTTTGTAACAGAGTCTCGAGTCCCGAGTAAATTCAAATATATGTTCACACGTTCTCAGAGATAAACATCTGAGCGTCTATGAGGTTTTTTACTTGACTTTCTGAGCTGCTAGAGGTGCAAGAAACTTTAAAATAGTTGGTCATTATAAATCACACATCAAAAGCGTTATTCTTAAGTTGTTAGTAGAACATTTTAAAAACGTTACAGAATTAAATACAAGTTTAAATAACCTTCCTATAACCAAACAGTAATGTTAATACAATATCTAAGAAACTAAATATTTTGATGGATGTTTTTGTTACTTAATAGAAACGTTAGGGAAACAATCTTACAACCTACAATTGTTAGCTGGAGATGCTGTACACGTGCCATCAATACACATGACAGTGACAAATTCAATTTAAATAAAATAATTTTAATAACAATGGGGGGCTCTGATTTTTGACTGCTCAAGCCCTCTTAGCCATTTCAACAGGGCAAAGAACTTCAAAGCTGTCTTCATTAGCCTCCAACTCTCCTTCTCACAACACTGTTGAATATTTAAGAGTTAAGATCAATGATTTCTTCCTTCACTCGCATGATATACAAATTACAATTAGCCTTCCCTCTTCACAGGCAGTGCCACCACAAACTGTTTTTATTTTCTCCCCATTACACACATAATTGGCTCCTGAAATCCTCATGCAAGGTGAACTGTCATAAATACAGCCCTTAATTACAATTATGTTAAAAAGTATAAAAATGTAATCTTTTCCTGATTCGCACAGACTTTATCCATTTAGTCACTCAACATAAAAGTGCATTATCTTCGAACAAAGGGTGCATAAAATTCAATACGCAGGCAACATCAGAACACCTCAAATCAGGGATTAGGGTTTGCATAATGTATCAACCTGATACTCTTGCACCTTGTCTGTCTCGCCGGGCTTTGTTTGCTAGAAGAGTGCATCAAATCATCTCCAGCTTATCCAGGTATTTCATCATACTTCAGTTAATCAAAACTTTCTGTGCGTTCACACTTGTACGTATGATTCATGATTGAAATCGTGATCCACTTAAAAAAAACGCAGTGTATGACACAGTATGCCCAAAGCTGTATTGCATACGGTACCATACAACCATTAGAACGTCACATACCTATTTTGATGTAGTAACAAAAAACAAAAATTCCAACAAACTATTACTAATATTTATTAATTTATCTTTTATAAGCCATAAAAATACAGCCCAGATTAAACCCTGCTAACCTCTCCTGCTGAACATTGCTGCTTTTGTTAGTAGCTTGGTTATGTAGCATAAAACCTTGTTAAGAGATTAATATTACTGTAGTTTAAATACTTTAAATTACAAGTAGCTTGTAGCTTGGTAAGCAACAGTTTTAAGGCAGCTTCTCCAGACTCCAGGAAGTGAGGCACTGAAGCTTTTATCAGGGCTTTTCAAGTTTGTGTAATTAAAGTTTCAATATGTGTGCTTGCAGAGGCAAATGAGATTTGTTTTGTTGTTTTGCTTCTGTTTAACAAAGCATTAATACAGAATTACCACCTGCAATCTTTCAGTTTCCTCCTTCATCCATTAGTGTAACTTCTAAGTGCTTTCTGAAGGCCAAATCAAGGACAACCTAGCAATCGGGCAAAGGTGCGAATCCTAATTTCAGCAGGAGGTTTTTTATAGGGCTGTTCTCTTCCCCGGTGGCTGGAATTGCTTTGTGTAACTTTAAATGTTTGTCCTTTATGGATGTGACTGCAAGGTTCAGCTCCGATGGCCATATAAAACATCATTGCACTCCTTATAGAAAAAGCTGAGGGATGTTTAATGACCCAGCGCTGTATCTCTCAGAGACTACTGACCAGATGAATGTGCTTAACACACACACACACACACACACACACACATACATATGAAATGTATGAAACATTCACTGAAACCTGGTTCTCTGTGTGTGATTCTGTTTTTCCCCTGTATGTATATTTGTGTTTGTTTGCTTGTTTGTGTGTGTGTGTGTGTTTGAGTTTGTATTTGTGTGTATGTGCATGTTTGTGTTGTTTGTGTTTGAGTTTGTATGTGTTTGTGTGTATGTGCATGTTTGTGTTGTTTGTGTTTGAGTTTGTATAGTGTGTGTGTGTGTGTGTGCGCGCATGCGTGTGTGTTGTCTCACATTTAGCTGCATGATTAGTGTGTGCAGGTCAGTGCTTTCAGAACACAGTCATGCATTTCCATTTGTTTTCACGAGGCCTCTCTTAAGAAGCTCAGAAGACACTTTGATTATCATGCAGTCTAAGCACTGCACTAGCTTTACACACTGAAAAAAGAATAAATGAGAACAGAGAAAAAAGAAAAAGAACAACCTAAATCAGCCACAATGTCACAGTTATGCAGTACATTTATCAGTTCTGCCCTGCACTGATACGACGGAGCAATTTCCATCTCAAAGCACTGACGCAACGATAACCAATAGTTTAATTTCAAATGTGAAAATTATTCTTTTCTGTACGATGCACTAAAATGGAGGCACATCAAAAGTCTACAATATAACCCACACAGTACAGAATGTTATATCTTTGCAATCATAAACAACAGATAACGAATTAATTAATAAGAGTAACAATAATAAGAGCTGAGATAGTATGTACTACTAAATAAAGTATCACTGAAGGAATGAACGAAAGAATGAATGAGTCAGTAAATGAATTAATGAATGAATGAGTCAATGAATGAAAGTGAGAGACAGTAAATTAAGATGAGCATTACTGAATGAATCAAACGTTTGATGGAGTGAGCAGAACAGTGATTGTTAATTCTGACTGTCTGTGTCCACTGCTGGAGGGGCTACAGCAGGTCTGATTGGAGAGATGGAACTGCAACGGGTTATTTAGAAAGCTGTCAAAGCTTGTCACTCCTCGTCTCTGTTCAATTACACTCCTCACCTGCAGCACCCTCCAAACAGCTCGTCTTTTTAAATCATGAACGTCACAGAAATACAATTTCACTTTGACTACGGGCCACTCCACCTTCCCTGTTCTCACTGGAACCACAAAAGTGGAGCAGAAGTGAGAGAAGAGAGAGAAGAAAGAAATAGAGAATACATACTTCTACAGTCCATTCAAACCATCTTGTAGACGACAAGTTTCTTCTGAATTGATTTCAGCAATCGAGGAAAATACCAAGAAAAACAAGGCACATGCTGCTCATGCTAATGAAATGGCCTGGACACACAGACAAAAATTCACAAAAACTGCCAGCAGGACTGTCTGCATCACACAGAGTGTTTTGTATATCACTGGACTCCAAGTTGGAAGTTAATTTTTGGATTTTTTTTTCTTTTCAAACAGGACCGAATTACCTAAATGAATCACATGTCTCAACTCTGGCCTGCAGGAATGAGGGGGTAGAAAGAGACTTCAGTGGAGACAGGTACCACAAGACAGAGATTTAAGTCAAGAGCTAACCAGACCTAATCAAAGAGGAGATGAAAACGTCCAAACTGACACATAGATAGATTAGTCATGGTAGGATAGCCTGAAGGCAGTGACATCTCTTGCTTATTTCCTCAGATTCCCCGACCAGTTAACATCTGCACCAGGAACCGCTCCAGAGGCCAGAGACATCTGTCAGCCCTGACGAAAGCCACACAGATGGAAACCAGGATGAGCATGTCATATATTACTGCAGTGTGACATTAAAGGTAATGAGGCACACAACAGGTCAGCTGAGTTAAAGGGTATATCCGTGACCCGCCCTTCAACCTTGGCGAAGCAAACTAAACAACTACACAACATACTTTGTCTTCCAAGACAAACAATACGATTTGTTTTTAGACAGTGGAGAGCTTTACTAAAGCTCAGACATCTCTATTGTATTACCAGAGGCCTTTAAAAATGCAAAACCAATGACACAGTCCAATGGCGTGTTTTGAAACCGTTATTGATATAACAGTTGCTTTTGTACTCGAAGGCAGGAAAATTTGCCAAAGAATTTTATGGATACGTCTCTATGAGAACAGACGACATAAACGCTCTCAAGCATAGAATAAAATCTCTGTTCTGTCTCTCTCTTCCTCAGTTTCCCTCCTCGTTCTTACAAACACGCTCACACAAACGCACTTATTTGCTGCACTGAATTTGGCAAGGGGGTAGAAGGGTTACCATCTGTTAGAAAGAGTCGTACAATGCGAGATTTAGTTCTTAATAGCTGACTATAGAGGAGAGACAGCCCCCTTCACACCAGTTGGCAGCATCTGATGAGAGGAAGAAAAAAACATGGTAAAAAATGAGAATGTTAGGCAATCAGCCATCTGGAAGTCTCTGCCGAATATTCGAACAATTTTCAGACAAAGACGAGAATTGGCAGACTGCTTCCAAGAGGGCTCAATTTAGTTTGAAAAATGATGCTCATATATCTAATGGGGGATGCAGGCAGGGGAGGGAGAGAGATACACATTCCGTCCAATCAGAGCTTTTGCCGAACTGTAATTTGCATCTCAACGAGAGAAAATATAAAAAGACAGTCGTCCTAATTGACAACAGGTCTTTTTGTTTGGCTTTTCTGTGTCGCAATCAAAACGGATGCGATTTTTGCGAGATTAAGACCCCAACTGCTCTAATTCATTAGGAGAGAGAAGAGAAAGAAAAACAGGCTTTATACATCACATCTGTTCACCCCCGACCGACTAATACTCGGCACAGCGCGTACCCCCCACCCCCCCAGTGCTTTTGGAAATGGAGAACGGAGGAACCAGATGAATCCATTGTAGGCGAGTAGAGGTGATTCATCTTGGCGAGGCTGCCAACCCATCGACCCCACCCGCTCCACCACACACACGGGCACACGGGCTCAGGAGACGGATGGAGCCAACAGTCAGCTTCACACCATTTACCTCCTCAAGGCTGCTGATGCAGGGCCGCAGAGGTGTGTGCGCTGGAAAGGAGGTTATATATGAGCTGGAGAGAGAACGAGAGGGAAACGAAAGACAGGGTAGACAGTAAATGAAGGACAATCTGCTCGTTGCGCCTGACTGGTTAAATCGGAGATGCTACCTTGAGAGCTTCTACTGGGAAAGTCTCTGCAGTTCTCTGTAATGGTGACTGAATATTGCATCTTTACTGGTATAAGCACAACCGATCTCTGCTTCTCTCCCTCCCTCGTGACAAACTCTACCTTGCTGTCATACAATGCGATTCTGTGCTGAATTACAACAGCAGAAGAACAGAATTGTGCATTGCATTGTTTTTTGCCATAGTCGAGAATAAAGTGTACATTTCACATTTATGCATTTAGCAGACGCTTTTATTTGAAGCCACTTACAGTGCATTCAAGCTATGAAATTGATCAATTTTACATCTGATCAGTATGTGTGTTCCTTGGAATATTTACTGTGTTTGCAGGTGAGCAATACATTTCTCTTCAGTCTCGAGCATTTAAATGTGAAGTGTCACTGTGCCACTAGTGTCACTAGAAAGATTTGCAAAAATTACTTTTCAAACAGGTTTCAGAACACTCCCACCATCTGTCACTAGTCAGGTAAATAGATAGCTCCGCCCCCAAGCTCACACCATTGGTTGTTTGTACATTTTAAAGTTGAGAAAGAGAAAGCATTTTACCATAGAACTATATACAGCACCATTAACAAACATGCTCCATTAAAACTTGGTTTGTAATCTTTTCAGTATTTGTTATATCACCTTTGAAGCTACAGGTGTCCCTGTCAACAGAGTCCCTGTAGCTCAGCTGGTAGAGCATTGTGTTAGCATGTTATGGTTTCAAATCCCAGGGAACACACACATCCCTACAATGTAAATCAGCTTAAATATATTGTAGCCACTTTGGAAAAACCCAAATAAATGTGCATAAATCTCTATTATTGGCAATTAAAAACTTTAGGTAAACATAAGTTTAAAAACCTCCTTTCAACATTGATAAAAAAAGACTCGTTGAAGATTTTGGCGTCAGGTGTTTTCTGACCTGCTGTAACTTCATGCCAACGTGTGCCAAAATACTCTCTAAACACTTTTCAGAGCCAGATGCTGCCATTGTTCACAACCAGCTGCGCAAAATTAAAGCATGATGAGAAACTTGTTGAAGACAATCTGAACAATTTTTCCAAGTAACCTCCAGTTTATTTCTTTCTCCATGCATTCACTGGGAATGAACCATGACTCTTGCCTACAACCAAAACTTTGTTCTCTAAACAATTTAAACTAAAATCTAAACATTACACAATGCCTAAACTCTAGCTTACAAAAATCCATCTTAAACCTAAATATCCCACTTTTATCGCTAAAATTCATATAATGCATTACACAAAACCTAAAATATAATCTTACCAGAACCTTCAACACCGTTTAACACCATTAACTTTTGTAGCCTTGAGCACTGCAATGTCAAAATCTAGCTGTCCCGTGAAACCCATTAACAGCAAGAGGCCCAGTGTTGTGTGAGTGACTGAGTAAAGTGCATTATCAGCATCGCTAGAGGTGACAGGCGTGCACACAGTCATATGTGTTATTTAGCAAACCAGGACATAGATGTGCATAAGTGTGTGTTTTAGAAAAAGGTTATGACACGTATCTCCCTCTACACGCTGCTCTCAAATGAATGTCTTTGCCTGGACACACACACACACAATCTCACATACACTCATTTACTGAACAAGAATCCAATTACTTAACTCAGCTTCAGGTTTCATTCCTCCCCGGCTCTGCTGCCATGCCAATCCTCCAGTAATCTCCTCTGACAGGCTGCAGCCCCTCAGCTCCTGCACAAAGAGGGTCTGTTTCTGACCCCCCATAAGAACCTGATTCAATGAAAACTGTGATGCCCATCTCACATTCCCCAGGCCAATGAATACCAATGAGGGACATGTTTCACTGCCGTCTTTCTGGGCATTATTATTCCTTTTTTTTTCTGACTGCCCTTGTGACGGTGTGTATGTATTTGTAGAAGCCTGTGCGTGTTTGTGGGGTTGGGGGGGGGGGGGGGTTACTGAATCATATATTGGGGACAAATGTGTACCCAAAAGTCAGCAAAACCTGACTCATTTGTAAAAACACTATAAAATCTAGTAAATAAAGTGTTTTTGAATAGTAAAAAAGCTGAAAGTTTTTGGTTATGGTTGGAGTGTGGTTTAGTGTTGGGTTATATTGTTGTTAACTAGCTGTGTATGAAAGCTATAGTAATAGAGTGTGTGTGTGTGTGTGTGTGTGTGTGAGTGTGAGAGAGAGAGACAGAAAGAGAGAGAGAGAGTAAGGGCTGATTCGATTTGATTCAAGGAGTCACAAGCTGATTCTCAATGCATCTCAATTTGTCAACAACAGCACAGGGATGTAAAACATTGGTGAGTCAAGATGGCTTGTTGCCAAACTCTGTATAAAGATTCTGCCCAAAACACACAAAAATGTCTTGTCTGACCTGCCAATAGAAATACAATATCTGCATACATTAACCTAGCATCAGAGGCCAGTTTTTGTGCATTTTATTTTTCAAACATCTGTTATGTTTTGTCCAGTGTATGTTGCTTCACTCAAATAATAATAATCAATTTCATATTCAGGTTACGAGTTTTGCATTTAGAATTGTTTGATAAGAAAAATCACCAGGGGTATCAAGGTTAAGCTCAGCTTTGATACAATGTAGCGCTTGTGCGATCTCATATCTGCCATCCATCTCTCCTTTCCCTGCATAGTTTTCTGTATAAGAGCAGTGGACTGCAGGATCACTTATTAAACTTAATAATGAAGAGGTCAGGCATAATTTCATTTGCTGTAGGAGGACCTGGGGACATTTTCTTATTTCAATAAAATACTTGATATTTTCATTTGAAGGGCCGTAATTCTACTGCTGTGACAGATATTGGGGTCACTAATGGTAAATGGGCGATTTATGGATTCAGCTCGGCTGGAGAGAATTTGCTGTTGGGCTTTGGCCAGTTCCCTCAGAGCGAACCAATTCCACGTCCTTAAATTCTCTTCACCAATGAAACGGAAGGAGAGTCAGTCTTGAATCGTTCATCAATCATGAATCATCTCAATGCTGAAACCTTCCCTTCTTGCCTTTTATACGTTCTTCTCTCAAACACACGCATATAAAACCCTTCAGTACAGGATCAGAAATATTGATATTTTAACATCGATCTGCCCATCTCTATTGTTACAGTCTGCTTTCAAACCCCTGCTCTAGCCTGTCATCTCCAGCTGTTTTCAGTAACTCAATTCAGAAGTACAGTACAGTAGTTTACAGTAAGCTAAAAACAGATGGTGCCCATCACTCGGTACATTCAAGGAATAATAAAAGTGAGAGGCAATAAAAAAGCAAAAATTTAAGCATAAAACAAATATTAAGGACCTTCAGGGCACTTTATGCTTGACAAAGTGCCGGCCTACAGCGCAGAATCATATAAAGCGACTGTGAAAATGAAGCAGACAGTAAGAAAATGAAAGAAAACAGGGCGTTTAGATCTTCAATGCATATCTGAACATACTGTGCTGCCCAGTGCTGTTTCTCACTCAAGATACTACAACAACAAGATACTACAACAACAACAAGATACTACAACAACAACAAGATACTACAACAACAACAAGATACCTTCAACAACAACAAGATACCTTCAACAACAACAAGATACCTTCAACAACAAGATACTACAACATCACTCACTCTCACAAACAATTATTAAAATAAGAAAAAGAGAAGGAAAGGATGGTAAAAAAGAATTATATTCAAATAAGAACAATCACAAGAGCATTAATCCAACCGAAAGATTCAAATGGGAGTTTCACACATATTTATGGTTGTGTAAGGAAATATTTTAGCGGGTGCCATTTTGGAAAGTGAGCATGTGGCAGTTCCAGCTGGAAATAGATTAATTGAAAACATTTAGGGCTCTCGGTGAGTCGTGCAATTTGTTCTACAATTTCATAAAATGTGAGCATGTTTTGTAAACGGTTCAATTCAATTCAGGTTCAATACAAATTAAAGCCCTATCGACGGTATCTGTGACATGCTGTTAATTATCACAGGAAATAACTCTGACTAGACCCTCAGCGTGCAAAAACAAACAAAAATGTAGTTACGGTAATGTACTTACAAATGACAAATCAGTTGGGTGAGACGTTGCCTTGTGATGAACATTAGAATACACACTGCTTTGAATTTATCACCTGAATGCGAACATGCATTTAAAAAAAATTACTTTACCTTACTAACTATTACCATGTCTTACGAACAAGTACACCAAAACGAAGCTGTTTGCATTGTCAAAGATCCACCCACAGAAATGACATCAAAAACACAAACTCACAGAAGGTCTGACCACAACAGTGGTCCTACTGCTAAAACTACAAAATATTTACATTTATGCATATGGCAGATGCTTTATCCAAAACAACTAAAACAATGACCAGTTGAGCTGCAGGGATACTGTATGTGATCGTATATGATGATACAATATGATGATATAAAAAGTAACAGCAATTCAACATTCCTATAGTCAAAAGAGACCAAAGTTCCATCAGACATAAATATATGTTTCAGTTCTGCCGGTATGGTCTTGACCTTTGTCTGTAGAGGGTGAGACTACACAAAACTGTATTTTTCTTTAATATGAGTAACGTCAGCTGTCTGGTCTCATGGGAACCATCGTGAGAAGAACATGTTGACTGAAATGGCTTTCTATCATACGTGTCCATCTCTATTTCTGGCTCTTCCGCCTTCCCTAAAGGACCGCTGGGGTGTCAGACTGCACAGCCCTCCCGGGGTCAGCAAAGGCAGAAAAAGAGACACGGACAGAGGGTGAGAAAAAAAAGACAGGAACAGTGCTGGTTTTGTTGCACAGGTTAACAGAGATGTTACCATTGGCTGTACACTCATGCAAAGAACTGTAAGAAAGAGCTTAAATGATAGAATTATTAACTCATCATGTTGAGTTACAGGGAAAGTTACCCATAAGCATTCAGGGGTTATTGTGTCCTCAAGCATGATTTAAACTTTAGCATGTTGAATCACTAACTGACCACTGGCTAAATCACATCTTTAATAGTTAACCATATGGCTAAACCACCCATCAATACCCATCCAATCTGAAGCCTGATGGTTATAAATCATTTAAGTTAAACCAGCTGTTTGTATATGTGGCTGCTGTTTTCTAGATACACAAACACAGATTCTATTAACTTGAACTAAACTAAATCTCACTGTTTGCCAACCTCAGATTTCAATAACATATCAAATCATATAATAAAAAATGGGAAAGCAATAGCTCCTGTATGTTCTTATGTTGGTCCTATGTTTCTAAAATCTACAACAACAACAAGATACTACGACGACAACAAGATACTACAACAACAACAAGATACTACAACAACAACAACAACAAGATACTACAACAACAACAACAAGATACTACAACAACAACAACAACAACAACAAGATACTACAACAACAACAACAACAACAAGATACTACAACAACAACAAGATACTACAACAACAACAAGATGCTACAACAACAACAAGGTGCTACAACAACAACAAGGTGCTACATATCTAGAAGAAACCGGCAGTATGAATAAAGCACATGTGTGTGGGTGCATGTGTGTGTAAATAAGGTGGTTTGTGTGTTTTGGGGACAGTTCCAGTAAAAGCTTAATTTCCATATTGATAATGGAACTCTCTGCCATTACCAGATTACATGATCACCATGCAGCCAGCCAAGTAAATTGTTTAATGTCAAATATAGAGAGAGAGAGAGAGAGAGAGAGAGAGAGAGAATGTGTTGCAACATAGCAGGATTCAAACTATTTTATATTGTGCTCATAGCTTCTCTAAGTCACCTAATTATAAAGGGTCTGGTTAGGTTAGACGCCCAATGAGTAATAACATTGTTTTTTTGTGGTGAAGCAGGTGAGAATACTCTCTCCTTGCACACCAGTAAGATAATTAATTTGAGCGAGTAACACTGTCTACAGAAAACTTCACCTGTGGTGTTCGTGCTAGCAGAACTTAAGCTGATTCGCCAGATTGTGCCAATTATACTGTCACAGTAAACCTGCCAAAATTCCTTCCTCTGTGACCCAAAAACGGCTTTTAACGACTTCCTCCTTTTCATAGGAGGACCAGGGCTTTCATATTATGGCAACGTGTCCAATTACAGTTGATATCAGAAAAAGAGAGATGGGACTTGTTGTCCTTTAATTCAGTTTTATTCAGGTAGAATAGTTCCAGCCTCCGAGGAACAAGGAAGTTAATAAACCAAACAGCAGCCAAAATAGCGTAGCATTTGCAAAAAAAACAACTCTTAGGTCCCATTAACTCAATGATAAAGATAACACACATAAACTCCAATGAAGGTGGGATGGAAGAAGAAACTTCTCAGCCAATTAATTCGCCAGCTGTTCCAAAAAACAAGCGGCCCATCGGGACAGGCAGACTGGTCACCTGCTTGACCTCACTTTCAAAGAGCAGCCGGGGGGAGAAACTCCATTAATGGGTTTGTTTACCTGTTAGTTCCACCTTGCGCCTCACATTTTGCATTTTCAGCAAGCCACACTCTTAATTTGATCATACAATGTTGGTTAAAAGCTACAAAGTGAACGGTAATTAGCTTATTAGTTAATCAAAAGGTATTACACACTACTCACTGTGTAAATGTGTGTAACATTGTGTTATTAAAACTAATATAAGCAATTAAGACATGATTAGACCGCATGGTATTTACATACTTTTCTCATATTGTAAAATGGATTTGAAACACTGAAGAACACACTGAAACTACTATGCTGAAAGCATTAACAAATTAGAGAGGAATTATTCAAATTTTACCTTTTATTTAAATAACATTAACTCAGAACTGTTTTAAAATGCAATTAAAATGGGAGAAAAAAAAATGAATAAACACGCAAAAACCTGCAGATCTTTTCTCTGGCTTAGATTCACCACCAGACTAGATACGATACATTTTATTACGTACTCTGTACACCCAGTCCCTCACGAAATCTGCATCCTTTTCTCAGCAGTTTCCACACCGATTTTTGGGATAAAACATGCAGAACTCTGCAGTAACATTTAGCTGAAAATACTAAACCTCAATGATTTGCTGAAAGCACAAATCCAGCCAAAACGGTTAATAAACACACACGCAAGGAGCAGAGATCAGAAGAACTTGGCACAGAACTTCACAGATTTGGAATGCACATCACACAGAGTCTTGTGGGTGCTGACTCTGCGTGGGTCTGCGCATACATTTATATCAGGACTCACAGATGTATCTCGATACCTGATACAACAAATCTGAAACCCTTCTGTATCGGCAGCGGGTGTTTGATTGCTGCTGGTGTGCCGGTTCCTCACAGCCTGAAAGAGCTGCTGTTCTCCTCTCTGGATTTACGCTGCTGAGTGAGAGCTGAGCCGGTGCCATCAGATTGGGCCCTCGGGCACCTCCCCAATCCAGCTAACAGGCTCCATGTGGATATTGCTTACACTCATTTCCCAAAACCGATTTGTTTTCCTCCGTTCAACCTGAGCTACTCTGAAGATGTAATACCATAAAAGCATGCAATCAATAGCCCCCGAAAAGCTACACTCATTCATTATTTTGATGAAGAATAAACTCAAATAACCAAAGCATTCTGGGTAAGTGTAAAGAAGCAAAACGTGGCATACAGCTAAAAAGCAGGACACGTTCCAACACGCAGCAGCCACGCACACAACCTTAGACAGAAACACACAAACATGCAACTCTGTCCCACAACGTTCTCAGCCTTCATCAGTTTTAAAAGCGCACTGTGCAGAGCTGTCCAGCAGATGGCAATGTTTAGAAGAGATTCCTCAGAACTAATCCTAATCAATAACTTACACCACTCACAGTTGAGGGAATTATGTCGCCCACCACTTTACACACAAACACTCCCCGTGGCCTTTCAGTGTCAATACTAACACGCATGGATTTACATACACTCCCACCATATGACTCATGCATCCGTGAGCTGCGATTCTCCTGCGACTGCACTGGAGGCCTGGCGTGCTGCTGCGGTTAAATGACTGCTCTGATCACACACGTCCTCTGTGTTTTGTTTCATGGTCATCTGGCTCAGCTTTCACCGGGATGAAACGCTTACAATGTTTAACGCCTCTGCTAAAGTTATTTTGCAAAGTCAACACTCTATGTTAGTGTCCGTCCAAACATTGGCCAAAATACTGATGACTCATCCTGCACCGTCTAAACAAATGTTTGAACAGAATGACAATATCTCTCCCCCTAATACCACCTGCAACCCACCAGCAAGTAGCAAATCACGATTCACAGCTGTGACACAACTAAAGCTTATTGGCTGCTTACAAAAAAGGGGCATGCTGAAATTCCCAGTTTCAAAAGGAGAAAATAAATTCTTATCACACAATTTCCTGGTGTGTTTATATACGGACACAGACATAATTCTTCCTCCTCTTGTTGTCAAATTCACAAGAGCCTGTTTCTCGTTTTCCTCTTAATTTTCATTCTCTACCTCCAGCCCTGAAATCTAATGGAATAAATTGCATAGATTTTCTCTCTCCAGCTCAGCTGTGATAATAGCTTATTGGCTGTAGATGAGAATCAGTCACTTTACAGTAAATGAGGGCCGCAAAAGACGCTCTTAACACGTGTGGAAGGAAATCAATGAGACGTGTTAACAGTCTCAGGTGTCTTATTTCATCTTCCTGCGGGGAAGAGTCGAGAATTAGGAGACTTGGGGATAAAAATGCTTAAGTCCATTAGAGGATGTAAAGGTGGCGAGATAACTCCTATGTGTAACGTTTAGTAACCGCAACAAGGAGCTTCATCATTTAAATTGTTATTGCGCTGAGTTGAGTAAAGCATGAATTAGGTATCAAGCTTGAGCTGAAATAAAGCCACAATAGGGCTGAGATTTTCACTACACTGTTATCATGGCCACAAGAATTCACAGTAATAGTGTTATGACAACTGAAATAAAAAAAATAACGTTGAGTTCATCTATACGTTTATCTTTCATTTTACTTGCCATTTTCTCTTTCCTTGTCTAATGAATCACAATCAAAACACAACTGCACTGAGGCAGAGACAGAGTTAGTGAACACTGTGGGTTTTAATAGCAAAATGTTAAACAGGTGCAACAGCGCCACCTACTGTGTTGGAGTGTCCACCAGATACTGAAGATATTATCACATGCAAAGAATTAGAATTAGAATTAGAATAGAGTAGAATAGAACTAAAATGTCTAAAATGATTTTAACAATTTAAAAAACATTGATGAAGATGTTTAGATTTAAACTATTATAGACACAGCAGAAACCCTCATACAGAAAATACAGTGGAGAAAATGCTGTTTTTCCTGCCTATACTGAATCAAGACCATTCAGAACTTCAATCTGCCACTACAGGTATAACAGAGTTTTAGCCAATCAAGAAGCATTTCCAGGTAGCCCAGCAACAAATCAAAAAGGCAACATGTAATAACTAATCTTTCAGGATAAAAACCACAACTATTAATCGCTTCCTTTGTGTGTCTGAATAGAGGCACAAATTGTTTCATTCTTCTAAGGAAATATTTGAAGTTTCTTCAGTGCTGCTCTGGTCCTAATCACAGGCTTTTCTGTTCACTGATTTATACGAAGAAGAAAAACGATGCGAGTTTGTTCAGTTAGACAAAAAGAAGAAAGAAAAAACCTAATGGTGTCAGACTAAAAATGGAACAAGAAGCATTGTGAATTTTTTTATGCACAGAGCTTTTTCCTGTCGTTTAGCAAATTACTGATGGTCATTTTTTTGTAATAACATCATGACATTTGGATAATAGAGCTGTTGCATAAGATCTGATGTCATTGTTTTGATCAAGAACAAGATGCGTTCTGAATTTTCGGTTCTAGATCTTTTAGAACTAGATCTTGTGCTATGAGTATTTCAAATCAGGTTTTAGAAGTCAAGGACAAACAGGAAAAAATTGTTCTCTCTCTCTCTCTGACATGTTGGCTATCACAAATATGAAAACTGCATTTGGTTGAGTATGTGAGACATGAGACGTACAAAGGGCAACATTTCTGTTGAATAACCTAAATGTCTCTCTTTGTCTTACACAAAACTATCACATGGTTTCCAAACGCTTGGAATACAGCACACAAGATGTTTGTTTTCAAGTAAATCATTCACTAAGCAACAATCCAACCATTCGACTAAAGATTCTGTCAGCAAATCTTCATCCACAGATACACAGCACAAAATAAGAGCTTCTCAAAACTTCAGAGACAACGACAAAACTCATGTCTCTAAAATCTGAAGAGGACAGAAGGCTTGTGAATTCAAAAAGCACCTCATCAAGGTGACTGATGGCCAGTCAAGGATAAAATCTGCCTTTTTTTTTATCATGAAACAGTTTTCATAAGTGTCTCTTTCAGATGATGTTGTCGCTCATTATAAGCGTCTGTTTCAGTGACGTTCCACAAATGTGGAACAAAGCCTGCAGGCCATTTTGAAACATCACTACCTCAGATTCAGAGCAACACAGAGAGGGAACATCAAGGAACAACCACCGTTCTTTGTCTTCCTCACACACACACAGAACTCTTCATCAATCTCTATTCATGAGGTCAATATTACAGCTGTTGTCGCTGCAGAATGCTGCTTTGTGCTTCCTAATATACAGATGTTCCATCAGCATTAAAGGCCATTTGCCCTAGAAAAGAGGCACAGGAGAAAAAAAGAGACAGGGCAGATGACAGGATTTACTGTTGGAGGTACAGAGATCATAGAAAAATGCTGGTGGCTTTTTAATTCCACGAACAAATAAAAGACAGACTGTAACTCATGGTAATGTGGTACAGTATGTTTTAATAGTTCTGTATTACTTATTAAATCTATATTTTAACAGTTAACATGTATAACTTTAAAGCTGCAATCAATGAATTTTTATTTAAAAAATGAACAAATATCAGCTATTGAGCAAGTACATGACAGAACTGCGTCCGATTTCCCAGGAAATGCTAGTTTGAGTTAATTTGACTTCAAAGTATGTAAAGATACATGAAGAATCAAAGATGTCGACAGAGTCCATTTTAATTATAGAATACATATGAATTTTACATGTGGACACTGGTGAGCATGTTAAACCAATGTGCTTTTAAGTACATCACATGAAAATTGCATTTGAGGCTGGATGTTGATGTGAAACCATCATCACATGTTTCAAATGTAATGTTTAGAATGTGATTCATGTGATTGTGACTAGCGCATGTGGTTTTATTTTAAATATAAACACTTCAATATGTTGCTAAGCTAATGTATCACCTCCATCAGTCTGTACCCTGTATGCTAAACCGACCAGCCAGCCATTTATTCAGACCTCTCCCAGATCAAATCAGTTGTGTACGAAGGTTTTAAATTACATAAACGACATCAAATCCTGCCACACTCAAGTCAAACATGCGGTTTGGAGAACAAGTTCAGCAACGACAAACGTCACATGAGAGGGTGTGTATGACCGCAGCCACATCCTGGTCTAAGCAAGTTGATATAACTGCAAAAACAGGACATGAACTCCAAAAGTGGGCGGTACCACCATTGGGGGTGGGTTGTAAGATTTGGGGTTGGTGTGGTTTATTAAGTTTTGTGTCTATCTGAAAATGACAGGAAGCCACGTCTCATTTTGGAGCTCCCACCAAGTTTTGGAGTTTCCCACCCCCATTTGGAGATCTCCAGGCTGCAGTAATACCCTTCTCGGACTAAAAAGCCTGATCGTAGGGTCACAAAGACCTGTTAGTTTTCCACACCGGGCCTTTGCGGGTTTCCCCCGGGTGCTGTCCATGTAAATATGAAGAGGTAGACACACATGGGGAAAGAAATGTGATCCATCATTCTGTGACAGCGCTGAGAGCATGTCACATCCCACGGCACTCTCTGGCCTATACTGCCTGTGTTTTCATGCTCCATGTAACTCTCATGTTTTCCTCCACGGACGTCCTTTGGTTTTTACAATATTATTGCTATCGCTATCTGACACGCAGCCGGCTGCTGAGCGCGGCTGATAAGGAGGCGAACGGACAGCGTCTGAAATTGAATTCTGCCCAAATGTGGCATTGATGAAGTGGTTTTCATACCTCGCGCAATTGTCTCTATCACACGTCCTGTCCACGCTTATTAAAGATGCCCTGTTTACAGCGCCAGAGCCCGTCATCTCACATTTAAATAACACAATTGGAAAAGCAAATTCTCTATTGGGGCTCTTTATCTATGCGATGAGGGAAGCGTTGAAGCCTGTCATAATGAGACTATGTGTCTTTGCTTAATGCCTTTTAAAGAGCATCTAGCCCTCCTTCTCATTCACTATCTCTCTCTCTTTCTCTCTCTCACCCTTAGGCCAGCTTTAATAATAGGATAAAGTTCAGCAAATTGATCCAGTCTCACTGGCTTTGGGGATAAGTCAATAGCACAAGTGCCCTG
>JAZGTK010006225.1:0-16429 GCA_036877625.1 Ambastaia sidthimunki
ATTGTCTCCAGCTGGGTAATAACACACAATTCACTGCGCGGCTGCAGAAATGGAGGGGAAGGAAGAATTACTTTGAAGGACTAGATGAAAATGACAGCAGAAATGTCTCCAACCTCTGAAGTGAGGCATTGAAAAATGTTCTCCTGAACCCTCAACAGCGGTTTGAGCTCTCAACCAAGCAAACAAGCCATTTGAATAGATGAATAAACAAATATTTACAAGTGCGTTGACAGATAATAGACGCAGAGACAAGTTAGCTGACAAAACATAATTATTGTTAACTTCAAAAACATTCAAACATAAGGCCTGTGAAATCACAATTGAAGTAGATTTTAGACAGTATTAAAGTTGCGTATATGCTAGTGTTCTTCTGAAAACCTAAATATGCGAATATTTGCATTTCAAGTTCTCACTCCAAATAAAGGCTATTGGCTATTTTACAGGCCCTTCGGTATGTCTCACATCAATGTTCTGTTTCAACAGGAAATATATCAAGGCATGAAAGCAGTAGCACTAGTTTAATGGGTCTTTAAACCAATCAGGCTGACACTGAGTAATAGCATTACAATTTAAGCAGTAAAAATGTCCTTCACTCACCTTTTTGTCTCCCAACTGTAGTGTGAAATTGTGGCACATGATCTGTAATGAGTGTGAAGTAGACGGGGGCTTGACATAATGCCTCGGGGGCTTCAAGGGGCCCCCACTGCAACAGTCTATTAGCTTCCTGCAGGGCATTGGCTCACACACAGAGTTAACTGCTGCAGATTTGCCCTAATGTCCCTTCACGGATGCCTCCAGGCCACAGGCTGTACTTCTGCTGTCAATCACAAGAGCTACACGCCTGACCAATCACCAGCAGTTTGCTGCTTTCTTCATTTATTAGTCATTCTTGTAAAGGCAACTGCATAGCAACACTCTGGCAACAGCTTACAGAGTTTTTTTTTCAGAGTTTTTTTTTTAAGATTTTTCCAATGTCTGAGTAATTTATCTCAGATTTCTTTTTCAAATATGAATAACTGATTTCTTCACATAATGTAATCTTTTAAGAATAATAATTATTTTTAAAGCTGCACTCACACCATCACCATCTCATAATTGCAGGTTATGTATTTTTCTTTACGTTTGTTAAAGAGAAAGTGGGTGAAAAATTCCATAGGCTTGACATTGGGCTGAATTTTGTGACATCGTAGCTCTGCATCAGAATGTCATAGAGACTTGGGGGTGAGCTCATACCACTCAGCTAAGCACGCAGAAACAAATGGTGACATTACAACTTCATAGCCACACCCTAGCAACCAGTTCTAGCGTAATGCTAAATCAAGTTTGAACACTGAACTGTTATGTACTTGTTGAATAACTGATTTTTGTTTATTTGTAACCAGAAAAAAATACGACTTGCAACTTTAACTGAATAAATTGGTTGTTATGACACCCATTATAATGGACACTGTATATTATGAAATCAACAAATGTGGATATGAATCTAGGCTACTATGTATCGTCTAGTAACTGAAATGGTTCCAGTGACACATGAGGGGCTGTGTATGGAGAGCTTTAATCTGAATGGCTGATCAGAGCTCACGCACTGAATCGTCTCTCTGTCACCCCGCTCAGTGTCCCTCAGCTTGTGGCCCTGAACTCTGCCTCCTGTATGAAGCACTGAGCCAGTGATTGGATGATAGAGAGAAAGAAAAAGCTTCCTGCTCCTCTTCATTATCCCAACTCTCTGATATTTTATAATGTGAAAATAAATTAGAATGCGCATGTAAAATGTAGCCTTGATACACCCAGGCAGAGAGAAAAGGAGGCACATTAAAATAGACTAATTCATCCTTTTCTTCATCGTGTTCTTGGTCTGGAGCAGCTATATTCAATGTGTTGAGTCCCTCTGTCTGAAAGCATCATACACAGCATACATTTCATCCCCCGTGACCTCTAATGATTAAATAAATGCCACTGAAGAGACTCAAATGATGAATCAGACTCATACAACTTGTTTCTTCTTTTGAAATAATACAGAATGTATTTCTTTAGCTGACATGGCGACACCTCTACTGCTCACCTCTTTTAAACACAGAATGCGTCTTTGCTTTGACTGCTGCTGCAAGATCCACGTCTGAAGCGCAGGAAAGATGTACAGTAGCCACAGAGAGGGTTTGATACATATGTCACCCTTAAAAGTATTTAAACGTCTTTGCAGTATATAACAAAGTGCCATTTATTAAAAAAGTAAATAATCAAAATTTAAAAATATATATATTTTTAAATTTTATATATATATATATATATATATATTTATAAACTTTCAAGTTGCCAAACTTTGTTGAACATGTCCATCTAAAAATGAGGAACTTCACTTATAATTATTATCTATACAGTAAAAGGGGACTAAAAATGTTTGATTTTAAAATGTTGTGTGAATAAAATGGGATTCTGTACTTGCTGGCAAAGGTATAAGAAATTATTGCTACAAAACAATGCAGCACGTTGCAAAATAAGTAAATATTTTAAATCTGTGTTGAGAGGAAATTACACGTCAGGACACATTTTCACTGAAGTCTGTCATTTTCAGCCCCTGTATAATTTCCAGACTCTGTGTCATAATGTCCACAGTGTTCAACAGCCTAACACACTCCTCAACATCAGTCACTCTGCTGCCTACGTGTGCCGGTGTTATGATCTGCTGAGCTGTGGGATTGTTTAACTGTCTCAGAGTGAGAAACTTCTCCGTTGCTCTCCTCCTAAGAGCGGCGCTGAGCGCGCTGCAGAAAGAGCTTCACTGCAGGTGGGAGAAACAATTTCATGCTTCATTCAGCCTGTAATGTGTGGCTGTAATCTTCAGATAGAGCCCGGCTTTTTGTTTAAGTTACTCAGAGGACAGAGCTGAACCGGCCCAATTAATCTTTCTGAACAGCGAACAGTGACGTGGGGGAAATTAAAGGCTGGGTTACTGAGACTTCATGTATGCGCACACGTGAACACATGGATCTAGCATGTGGCTTGTGTAATGTTACATCTCCCACCGTTCCACACACACGTCCCACTTCAATAATACAAGCGCATCAGGTTCACACGAGATGCGAGTCGGTATGCGCGTGAATATGTCACAGTGTGGTTTTGGTAATCCTCTCCGGCTGATGCATTAGCTCTCACCATCTCTCCCTCTTTGTTTTCATCTCAGAGTGGTCTGAGGCTTTCAAACGTGAGGTGAAAAAAAATCCCAACAACAATCACAGCATGAGGGTCATTTTCTGCAAGAGTTCACCTCTGTCTCCCAGAGCAGCCTCTTGCCCAGCAGGAGCACGAAATTAACACTTCACTTCACGGCTGCACCTCGCCGCTGATGAGCTCTGACTACAGGAGGAGACGGGAAAGAGTGTGGGAAAACAAACACTCACTTTCCGCTTCATTTGGCTCTGGGATAGAAAGATACGTTCACCTGGAAGGACAACGACTGGTGGCCTGACAATGAGGTCGCCGAAGTTTCTGCAGTTGGCTTCCGGCCTAGACCGTCTCTGACAGAAAGGTTGCTAGGGCCGTTTGTTTATGTGCATGGTGATGAGGACAGGCTAAGCAGTGTTGCTGAATACTATATGAGGGGCTTGTGCGCTAGCTGCAGTGGCAAGCGCTGGGATAATGACTAGCAGGATGTGGTATCACGACCCAGAGCCTATTGGTTCTCTTACACCTGTTGAGCTTCATCTAATTACTCAGCCAGGACACATGCAGCCCAGCAGGCTGCTGCAGAATTGGAAGATGGCGACAGCGGCGGAGCATGAAATATGGAGCAGATCATGTGTGGCTGTGAGATAGGATGGGAAGGCGAGGTGTGGACGTTTTTGTGTGTGTGTGTTACTGAGAGGGACCTTGTGCATTTGTTTTTCACTCGATGTGCTCAGAAAACCAAAACAACGCTTGACATCCTTCATGGGACTGATTTTGCAGCCTAATTATGCTGAAGAGATGTTCCGTACATAAAACCCATGGAAATGAGTGAAAGCGTCTGTTGCGGGTGACAGTAATTTAACAGGGTGGCATGAGCCTATTTCTAAAGCATTCATCACGCTGTACCTTCAGCCATTTTCAGCATAGTTTTTATTAGCATTATTTTCAATTTCTCTTTGTTGTTCTGAGTGTTTATTTGTGAACATAAGAGGGATTTGACGGTTTGCATCCAAACAAATAAAAGCGGAAAAGTGCCTCAGAGTGGAATGAATTAGCTACTCTTAAACATGAGCGTGTTGTGAGTGTTTTTGTTTGCGGGATGAGGTGTGGTGAGGGGGTGGATCACAGGCAGGTTAAAATTACTTGTTATGTTGGAGATCATCATGATACGATTCCAATTGGTCAATGCCAGAGACAAACAATCAACATCTGTGAAAATGGTATGAGCAGTTGAATGCGGATGGATACAAGTGTTTGAGCATGTGAATGAGGAAAAGAGAAAGAGAGCAGGAGTTCAGCTTATATATATCCATATAAAAGCCAAAATCACCCGGGCAAAAAATCTGAAGCAATTCTGTAGACAAAGGAGTTTTATTATATATGTTGAGGAGATCTGGTCTGCTGTTATATTGTCATGGACATAATCAATAAAAGACGTGACATCATTAACAGAGTCATGTCAGGCATGTCTGTAGTGAAATGGAGAATAAAACGTTTGTTTTGGGCCTGATAAGATCCAGGTAAAGTGGGATGTGCGTTTGGATAGCACATCGCTTAACATCTCATTTCTGAAGTGTGTGAGGAGGATGATCTTATCACGGATTAACAAGGTGAGGATCTCAAATTTGGCATGACCAAATATCAGACACAACCTTCTATTACCAAAACACAATGTCAGTGCTTTTATAATATAAATAAAGGAACAGATAGAGTCCCATCTTAAAGAGTGAAAATACTCTGAACATTTGCAAAGGAAGTTCAGCCTTTGTACAGATGGTATTATTATGATTTCACTGCTCTCGTTCTCCATTCTTCCTCTTACAAAGTCTGCATCACAGATTTTAACAGCTTTATTAAAAACTGCCCTGAAATGTAAATAGCTGCTCGTTTCTAACACTGAGATCTTTCAGAGTGAAAATGAAGAGCAACAGGTGCTACACTGAGCCAGAAACAGCTCAAGAGCTTTCTGACACATTTCACACATTTTCCAGTTATTGGTGGTTTCTCTGGTGTTTTGGAGTTGTAGGATGGCTGTTAGTGGCTTTGGCTGCGTTTACACTGCAAGTCATAATGCTTAGATACGATCTTTAGTCAATATCCGTTTTTTTGTCCGCGTCATGATTGACCCTCAAATTGTAGATCAGCTTTTGTTAATTCATCTGTGCAAAAGTATAACAGCAATTAATTAGACAAAAAACTCAAAACTTTATTTTAATGCCGCTATCATGCAGACGGCTATAATGCTTTCCACATCTGTGACACGACAACTCCATTTACCCTTATAGCCTCCTGCTTTTAATGCTCTTTATTTTGCACTGGCATTGCACTCAGGTTCAGTACATGTGCAAAATGATGACATTCAACCCAATCCACCGTCGAACAGTGACCAGCCAGTGTTTGTCACGAGCAGGATGAGTGTTTTTCTTATGTTGCTTTTAAAGTATTAGTGAAAGCCTATTTTTGTATTGTGATTTGTGTCTATGATGTTTTGCATGATTCAAACCTGTGAATGCCTTGTGGGTGGCCTATTCTAATCTTTGGGTGAAATTCCGTAGTCGGATAGTTGTCCTGGTATTGGCTGAGTGATAATGTAAGCGTGAATGATCGTGTTGGTTTATCACGTCAGAAAATTTAGGAAGTTCAACTCAACTTTAAAAAGTTATCCTAATAGTTATATCATAATAATCTAAAAATGTACAGGAGTATGTTATTCCTCGTGGTATTAGAAATGTTAAAACTGTCACAGGGCAGGAGAGCCAGACAAAATGGCAGCTACATTACGCAGTCCTGAAAGGGAACAATGTTGCTTCACCCACCCATTTCCAGTGGTGACGCTAAGCTCTCATGCCCTAAATTGAAGGCACTTGAAACACTGGGAGTGACAGAAACTTAACATAAGCTAGGAGACTCCATCACCTCCTGACAACGGCCTCCTGACAACAGCTTCTCTTCTTTCACACATTCAGCTCACCTGGCGCTTGCTCCACTGTTCTCCTGGGTCGCAGGCCGCCATGCGTGGGATTACACTGCTGCAGTCACAGGTAGAGATTAGAGGCCTGATAAGCAGGAGGATAAAAGAATGAAAGGTGGGATACACGGGGGGCTCTTGTCCTCTCTGCAGCGAGCCGTAATTGTTTTGCTCCCATCCTAGTCACAGGTGCCACCCAGCAGTACTGCAATCATGTAATCCCCCAAATCCAACCTCTTCCGACGAGTGCCAACCAGGAATGTTCTAGCAGGGTCAATGGATTAGATGGAATTTATGGACATGGCTTGGCTTGAGAGGCTGAATTAGAGGAAGAAGTGATGGACATGGAAGGAAAGAAAGGCAGAGTGAAAAAAGAGGGACAGTGTTATATTAAAATGAGCTTACCAGGTGTTCCCCCAAAAAGTGGACACAGTGTGTCAAGTAATCTGAAAATCCCCTGGACTCTCTGGCCACTCACTGGCTCCAGCTTTAAAAAGCGAGGAAACAAGAGAGCCAAAGAGGGGGTGGAGGTGGGCTTCAGAGGTTGCACCCATGTCCTCTATTGAGGTCTCAGAGAAATGTCTGTCAGGCTTGGTTTACCACAATCACAGCAGTGATTAGACTTCTTTTGATGATAGGTTTAGTTTTCTGGCCATTCTAGAGAAAGAGGAGAAGAGTAAAGGCTGGGAGAGGTGGGTGTGATGGGCAGAAGGAACAGGGAGGGGTACCAGGATGGCATATTAATGTCCCACACCAGGGGGGACCTCCTCCGTAATTTCCCAGTGGGTTGAAGGGGTCAGGTTTGTATTTAGTTAGTGGTAATGATCTCGTTAGGGATCTGAATGGACCACCGTCTAAGCCTTTTCAGGCCAGCGAGTGTGCCTGTTCTCTGCCCCTCCCCCCGTTGCTACTGTGTGGGCTTCCGCAGCCCCTGAACTGTGATTAATAGACTTCCAGGGCTTAATAACTTGCAAAACAGCATTAAACAAGAGACGGCCTGGGACAATCGGCACAGGGGAGCCCGGGAAAGCAGCGAAGGGGGTGGGCCGTAAACAGGGATGGCAACAATCGCCAATGCCTGGAATTAACTAAGACGGCAGCGAGAGAACACAATGCTACAGCTGGCCACTGGCGAGATGCCGGGGGGGCAAGAGAAAACTCCATTGCAGCTTCCAGGTGGCCTGGGCCCAGCCCAGACTGAATCTTTTCAGTTTTGTAAGTGTTAAAAGACAGAAAATGAGGGTGATGGGGAGGGAGTGGGTGGGCGGGTATGCGAGGGACTGGGTGTGTGTGCTGTGGGACAGTGAGAGGAAGCCATTGAGAAGGGATAAGAAAGAGTGTAAAGAGTGGAGAGAGTGATAAGCAGATAATAGGCAGCACATTCAATAGAACAAGTAATCCTTGACATGTCAAAGCCCAAATATGAGCGTGTTTTGTTTTTGCAATTCGCTTCGCCCACAACACTAAAGCGGGAAAAATGGGCATGGTGACCCATACATACACAAACACACACAAACAACCTCTCGGTCGCCCCTCCACCGCCCCACATATCTTTCAGCCCCCTGAACTCTCTGTTCCCACCCTTATGTTCTCGTCTAAATACAAATGTGCTCAGCGTGGCGTCTTGTTCAGTCCGCCCTCTCTTCATGTAATGTAGTGTTTCTTTTCTTTCGGCCGTGGGTGTGCATTTTATGCCAATATATCTCTGCTTTGTAATAAAGTTCTGGTGGACCTGGGCAGGAGGACTTTCAATGAAGAAAAGCAGCAGCATGACTGGAATGATCTTTTTAAATGCCTTTTTATCCTATTCACAATGAATGAATATTAAGTTCACCTAAGTGCTTGTGTCAATTTAATATCACATCAAAATTTGCAAGAACAAATTAATGTTTTGTACTAAATATTTTGTGCAATTTTGTGAATAATACATAAATCAAGCAAATCATTCGTATGAATCTTATTTGTTGTTGGGTTTCTGTATCCTTACAATAACAAGTCCATAAATCGACTGTGTCTGCTACATATGCATACGCACATGCACCTACAGGACAGTGTTTGTATTGGTTTGATTGATGCGTCTCTTTGTGTAAAGGCACTGATTGCGCTCCATACTGAGAACATGTGGCCTCTGTGAGCAGGGACACAAGGATGAGTGAAAATGCAGCATTTGTCTCACAGAGAAGATTATAAGCAGAGCATCAATTAAACAGGCCTCTAATTATCACCAATCACAAAACAATTCTGAAGGTATCTGCTTAGAATAAGAACAGATCATTTCCTCCAACAGTTGTCCACTATCTGTCATTTGCCGCCATTTTTACTTAAACAAAGCCAACAGATGGAAATTGTAGTATTGTAAAGACTACAATATGGGCAGTAACTTTTAAATCAAAGTTTTTTATTTGTTTCTTTAAAATGATGAAATAAAGCTATGGCAAGCAAATCAACAGTGCAATGTAAAATAAGAAAGAGATATTTGAGATTTTGGGCCACTATTTATAAACCACTAATTTATTGGTACTGAGGTCCTGTTTACGCAGAGAAATGCTTTTTACAACATTCTCAAATCAATTTAGATTAAATATATTCTGTTCTCAGAGAATTGATGTACCAAGCAGAAAATAGAAAATACTGGAATTTAGTTCAACAGTTTGCATAATTTCTTATGCTGATAATTGAATTTAGTAGAAAAACACTTTGTTAGTGGTCTCAAACCCCCCTTTATATTTTATAAAGATAAAAAGAGGAGCATATTGCATAACATTGTTGTAATGACATGACAAAAGTCATGTGATGCAGTTGGACAGACCTCCATTTACAAAAGTAAAACTCATTGAGCTAATTGTTTGAAATTTGATTTACACTGTTTGTCAGAGGTGCAAATCATTTAAAGAGGAGGACCAATGATTTTAACCCAGGTCTAATCTGTTTGCCTAGCACTAACCGAAACCATTTAAAGTTTATTTGTATTGTAGAAATATTAGTTTGACGTGCAGAACATAGTGGGAAGCGAAACAGTGCGAGTGTGTTTGTGAATGAAGCGAGTGTTTGGGTTGTATCTTCTGCAGAACTAAGGGAGAGTTCAAAAGTGCCTTTATAGTTCTTCACTTCTTTTTTGCGTCATCTCGTGCCTCCTCGGTCCCTCTTTTTTCCATCCCAAAAGAACCTTTTTTGTGTCTGCTTTGTGTCTCTCCCTCTCTTTTTTGACCTCTCAGTTCTCTCTTCCCACCCTTTCTCTCCGCTTCTCCCAGCTGTCGCTGGCTCAGCCTCTATCCCGGTGTGGGGGTCTGGGAGGGCCAGTACGGGTGGGCTTCTCTGCAGTGCTAAGCCTCTGACTCTGTGTTTAGCCTTGCCATGAATAATGGATTGAGAAAATACATTTATCTTTTAATAGCCATGGCCTCCCCCCTCGGCCCCCTCCGGCGACTTCCACTCTGGTTGGCTGATACTGAGGTTCACACTTGTCAATTGTATTCTGTCTGTTTGAAGCAGTTGCTTCTTAGTGTCCTAGAGAAGTTTAATCAGGCTTGATTTGATCTGTCAGCGATATATCTTTTTGTTGTTTTTTTGTCTTTTCAGAGTTTGTTTATTGCAGATATTTTCTAAAGTTTTTATAGTGTTTACAACAATGAGAAACTTTTTTAAACAAATCACTATTCTGTCTGAAATTGAGTCTATCAGCATTGCGGTTTAACATTTAATAAGCAATTGCGATACATTGCAATGCTGAGTCATTTTAATGAACAACACATGCTTACTATAGAGTTAGTTTAGAGGTGAGTTGCATGGTTTAGGGTTAGTCTTTGCATTACAAAGACACTGTTAAATAAAGTGTTACTTAACTATCAAATAAAAAAGACAGTGGCCTCCTCATCTCGTGAAACTACAGCAAAACTCTTAAATGACAAAACCTTAAAATAAGCATAATTATTTGAAATAATCTAGAAAATACGAAACCTCATTTTAAAACACAAATCCAGATAAAAATCTAAATAATTTATAATTAACAATTTATAATAATTTAGCTCTGTTCACAAGGTTCATTATTAGCATTAATATTAAATTACTTTTAAATCAGTTTTGTACAATTTCGAATGTACAGTTTTACAAACTAAAACACTTTATGCAGATTTAAATATACTGCAATACATAAAACAATATAATATTAAAGTATTATGTAATACAGAAAACAAACATCATATGTCTTTAAGGATTTAATTTCATCATAAAATTTCAAGAGATGAGCAGAACCATCACGAGAGACACAGAGAGAGAGAGAGAGAGAGAGAAAGAGAGAGAGAGACTTTGACTTGTGCAGCCAAATGAAGTGTTTGTAAATAAATAAAAGAGGACTCCCTCAGCCAATCATTGCTCCTTGCTCTTAATAAAGTGTCTTTGAATCTCATCTCAAGCAGCCTCTCAGGGTCTCTGTCTAATACACCAATAACTCGCTTTACCCTGTTTGAGCAGAAAAATGATTGATATTTGTTATTATATATTATTTCCCTGTTTTTACATTAGTTGTTCCTTAGACTAATCTGTGCTAATTATGATCACAACAGGATCAGGAAAGGATCCCAAAATCTATCCAGCTGAAGTCTGCCTGTCTTTAATATGATATTACTGCCTGTGAGGTCTGCATTCAGATTATTTTCATTTCAGCAAACCTGCATCTAATTATGGGATTATGACATCTGTAATTATGTTTTAGCGGGTCTTTAGTTAAATGCAAATGCTATATATTGTCATATATACCAGATTCCATCTACATTTTCTTGAACACAATAAATTACATCCAGACAAACACAAAATATGCAAGCACACAAATCACAAGCCTACATAGAGAATTATCTAAAGAGAAAGTTTTGTGAAGGTGCTGAAAGCTTGCTTGCAAGTTTAAGGTAATAAAAATTTAGATAAATTGAGAGTTTTAAATTGATCTTTTTTCCCTATTGTGAACTAGAGTGGTCAAAATAGAGTATGAAATGCTATCGCCCTCAAACTAACCCTTCACCAGACTCCATTAAACCTAACTACTGTCTTTATTTCCACACTCACTGCTTGCCTCCTATAAACCCTTATTACCCCACTCGCTGTGGCCGTCCCAGCAGCAGGAGCTGTACACTGGCCAGGGGCTCCTTTGCACTGTTTTCTAGGTTCGAAGAGCAAAAAAAGACACAGAGAGGAGACTGAAAGCCTCATTTATCATTACTTGTGTGGGCAGCGTTGCCAAGGCAACATTCAGGCTGGCAGCTGTGTGGAATACTAATGAGACACTTGGCAGGGCTGCACAGAGAGCTGCAGCATGCGGAGGACACTGCTGCCGATCTGCTCCAGAACCCCTCAGAGCTGAGGTAAACAGTCAAAAGGGAAATCAATGAAGGGCTTCCACAGGGCTTTGGCACGGCTGTTAATCTGCAAAGCCACGTTTAAAATAATGCTCCAGTCTGCCCGCAGTACCCTCCAACTTCTGGCTCCAACACACTAGACGAAAATAAAAAAAATACAACAAACAATGCAGAACAAGAAAGTTTAACTTCAGTGAATTCTGTCCGCGTATCACAGTTTGTTATTTGGTTGGGATAACACAGCTTTGGGTTGCTCACTAAAATAAATGTCAATTTGAGTTGATTATATAACAGTATTACAAGCTTATCAAACTAATTCTTATAATAACAATGGCCTTTCATTAACATAATTATATTATATTTATATCACAATATATAAAATATTTGGCACTATTCCTGTAGCTGGGTTTTAAAGCAAAAGAGACTGTAGTTCCAATAACATGATGCAGATACAATTATACAATAATTAAAACACTGTTGCAATCAGTAATTAAAGTATTAGGTTCTACAATACATTTGATTTATTTTTATACTATTGCACTATTCATATGCATTTGACAAACTTAACAGATTTGCATTGATATATAATAAAGTCAAGCACACAAACATAAACTTTAAAACCATACAGCCTGTAAATACTTCACTAGACATGTTTCCGCATCCCCACAGTGCCCTGCAGAAGCAAAGTACAGGCACATTAACATAAAACCTATAGTGAAGACCCCTGTCTGAACAAGACCACCAATTTCCACCTGACAGATTCATGAGCTTTCTCTCTTTTTCCACTGGAAATGGTGCAGGGGATAAATTAAGCTGAAGCATGTCTTTTCTCCACCGCTGCTCTGCTGTATTGATTCACACACTTTGATCGAGCCGGTCCTAATCAATTCTTCAACAGTGAGATGTGGGCAAAATCAGTTCCCTGACAAACCCCTTCAAATGACTTGTCATTCATTTGCCTCTTTACCGCCACTTGTTTGCTCGGAGATGCATTTAGCTTTCTCTGTCTATTAGCAGGGGTTGCACTCTTCGGGGCATTTTCATGGGCTGCTGAACACTAGGGAGGGGACAGGGATAGACTGAATACACCATGTTTGCTCATCCTTACCGAGTCACTTATTAGCACTAATTGGGTGGGACAGTTCAAACAAGCATGGCAGAGTGGGGTGTCGCGTGAACGTGACACAGGTGCAAACAGGCAGACAGCAGTTGTGACAGTGTGGTGTGAGGTGGGGGTTATGCTGTCCGCTGCGGCACTGCCCGGACCCCAAGCCTGGTTGTGCTGAGGTCAGAGAAGTCCTGATGTAAGACTGGGGATGAGCACTTGATGGTGACCCGATGTTTGATTGGATTTGATCATTATTCTCTGAATTACAACATGAATTTACACCCAATACATGTTTCAATCAGAGTCTAATGTTACCCTATGCAATGTTAACACTATGCTTATGCTAAAAGTCACAGCATGTCACTGTCTACACCAAGACCCCCCCTCCCCAACATTAGCACCCTGTTGTACTGTTTAGGATGTGTTTTGGCAAAAAGATGATAATTTTCAGGGATTATTTACCTCCATAATAGGTGCAATTATATTCCATGCTAACCGATTTAAAGTATAAGCATCAATTAGTAACTGGTCATTATCTTGAGCATTTGAAACTCGCACTGAAGTAATAGGTTGACATTTCCTAGCCTGTGCTGTGGAATTGCTGTAGTGCATCTATAATTAGAGCCTGTTTACCTTCAGTGTGCAGGAGATGATATAAATTCACAGCTCTACTGTTCTGCCTGATGCCCAGAGCAAAACTTGGATGAATTCACAGAGGATATACAGTATGTAATGTGTTGTTCAATAAGGTCAAGTGGAGCCTAAATCATTTTAATGGATTGCTGCATTCTTTTCAAGCTGAGTAATTACTCTAATTATGTTATTAATGCATCTGAAACAAAGGTATAAATCACAACCAAAATATTTAACACACAATTTACGGTTTATCAGTTAAGTTAACTTTAAAGGTTTGCTTTTATGCATCTATATTTTTTCATAATGCTCAGAAATGTACGTTTACAATCACAATCAATAACTGGTTTGCTCTATTAGATTTGCTTTCAGTCAGGGTAACTAAAAGCTGCAGTGTGTTCAGGTTTTACTGCGGTCCACAGCGTCTACTGCAGCAGCAGGACGGAGAACCTCCATCTTCCAATAAATCAAGACAATGCGTTGGATCTGGCTAATGGATGTTTAACAAAACCCCCTCATTTCAAACAGTTTGACCCCACGTCCCAAGACACAATGTGAAAACTCCCCCTGGATTAGCAGTGACCCCAGGGGCAGGCAGGCCACACAGGCTCCATTAGAAGCTACTACTGGCATCTCGGAGCAGTGGATGTGGCAGGACGTGTGAGGGGATGAGGGACGGTGTATGTATCAGAAAGATTTGTATGCATGTGTGTGTGCTAGAGCGTTAGATGACAGTGGGTTGGAACAGGTCACCGCAGAGACTTCTTAATGGATCGTCATTGACACCCACTAAAGCTGCATTGTGTCTGGGCTCTTTTAATTAGGCTTTGTGTTTCTGGTGCTGTTCTGTCCACAGATAACAGTCGTGAGCATCAGTACAAAGTGCCCAAATCTTCAGGTTGCACTATCGTCTGCGGTGACACGACTACCTCTGTGTGTCTCACAGACAATACGACAAACTCATCCTTCAGCAGCTATCCCACTGTACGACATTCACCCTTGAGATGAAATTGCCTTTCATACTCCAAGATCAAAACAATTATTTAAAAACAAGTCTATTCTGTTAGAAGTGCCCCGTTGAGAACGTGAATACAAGCATCAAGCATCAAGGGGGGACAGAGGAACTAGTTTTCATAAGCAGAAACATGTAGCTCGATGTGGAAGCAGTCAGACAGGAATGCTGAAATTATTTTCTTCGTAACTGACCTTGATCTGACAATCAGACAGGTCAAAGACTCTCCAGTCGTCATTGTAGGATCAGACAGAATGATAATGAATTGCCGCTCTGCATATTAAAACAAGGCCTTCAGTGCCGCCGTCTAAACTGTTTCAGCACGTCGAGTATCTTTGTCTGAATGATGACAGAGATCTGGTTGTAAAACCTGCTGGAACAACGGCGAGGGAAAAAGGGGCTTGGAGCCATTCCACTCTTTTCCAGTAGGGTGAGTGTTTTTCTCCCTCTCTCTCTCTCTCTCTCTCTCTCACTTGCTCGCTCACATAGCTCAACGCTATGAGAATAAAAGAAGTGGTAAATGAAAATTTCTCTCAAATGAGGACTGTGTGACATTGTGCTGGTTTGAGGAGCACAATGAGTCCTTTCAGGTCCAGGCAAGAGCCAAGCCGTTTCCGCTGGCCCGGACGTGTTTGAGTATTTATCTGTGGTTTTGTTTTGCAGACAGCTGCAGGCCTTGTTTGTCTTGGCCTGTTTTTGATTACTTAGCACGCTTGAAGAGGCCACGAGTCACAATTGTTTTAGAACAGTCTGGCATTGTAAGAGCTCTGACTTGTAATGGTTGCTGTCTCCAAAATCCAAACAGAATCAGAATAAAGAAACAAAGATTATTCTGCAAAGAGAGACAGATTTCAGTAAAGCAGTTGAAATTTTACAGACAAATATATACAATTAAGTTTTTTATTTTATTTAAAAAAACAAATTTCATATATGTTCAGGAATTTTTCTGTGTTTATAGTGAGTGAGTGAATTATACTGAGACAGTGATGTACTAGTTTTTCTTTAATATTAATAGAATATGTACTATTATTATTATTATCAATAATAATAATAATAATTAGAAAATTACAATAATAAAATTAAAATTATTTTATTATCATATAATTTGAAATTGTCATTAGTGTTAGATAACTATGTTGGTAACTTGTATGGAGCTTATGCTGTTAATAAAAAAGTATAAAATTAATAACTTCATTGTTATATTCTAAACATAAATTCAAGCTGGATTTTCTGAAAAGCATTTATTTTTTCTGCAGCAATAAGATATGAATCAAAACAAAATCAAAACAGATTAGCTCACGTCTGTGTCCAAGCTTCACACTGAAATGTGTGTTGACCTGCTGAGGAGGCTGCTGTTCTCCACGCTTCGTACAGAAAGCTCTGCTGATGTTTTAGAGAGGGAGTGAAACAGTTAAAGCAGCAGAGACAGAAAACTGGCTTGCTTGTTGAACTCTGAAAAAGCCAGTCCAGCAACTTAGCACTGTGCTTTTGTGCTATTTGTCACAATTTCTACATGGTCGCAGATGGGATAAAAAATATCAACGGGCAACATCTGCAGATGGTGATTAGCATTAGGAAATTGCCTCCTTGAATGAAATTGGAATGCCGACTGTCAATTTCCTTTCATGCACGCGTCTCTCTCTGGAAAGCTAAAGGGTCCTGCTTTGTGCTTAATTGGTTACAATTTAGGTAAAGAAAAATACCCCCTCCACAAATAAAAGCTAATACACACACAGTGTGTAGTTATGATGTATTATTAGAACACAGAAAGGACATTATTAATTGTACTGAAGATGAAAGCATTTATTTGGTGATTTGTGGAAGTTCGGTCCCCTCTCTGTATTCTTTTCCATTTAGAGGTTTTTGGCTATTATCAAGATGTTTAGGCTCTGATTTTACAGTGAGAGAAGCATGTGTTTTGTGAGGCAGTGTTATCTTCAGACTTCAGCTCTGGGTTTCTCTCTTCCAGCTGATGAGGCAGAGTTTAATTGGGCTTGTGCTTTAAAGTGTGTAGAGCCCTCGACAGCTCACAGAGCTGCATTCATGCTCTGCCCATTTACCTTGAGTGTGTGCTAGATGCAGAAATATTATTTACATTTACAATTCAAATCAAAAGCCAACAACACAGAGACATTTCAGTTAGTAAAATTTCAGTTAGAAAAACTTATATAACTAACTAATTAATTCACATATAT
>JAZGTK010006226.1:0-21125 GCA_036877625.1 Ambastaia sidthimunki
TGAAGCCATATGAAGAGTTTTGCGTGAGGAACAGACAAATGTTTGATTGATGGAGTCATTTATGGGTGTTTTCATGTGTGAAGCTTGACAGACATGGTCAATATGAGCTGTCAAGCTATAAAAAATGAGCAAAATTCTTTATCATTGTTGTTTTACTGCCTCAGAACAACATGAGGGTGAATAAATAAAGGCAGAAAAGTTTTTTGGGTTTAAGTTTGTTTATGTCTGAGGAGAATAATCAATTGCAACTTTAAATTATATATGGATGTCACATCATGGTCTGAAAAGGTCTACAACATTCAGAACTGTTGATGAAGTCTACAGCCAGTGTACAATAAAGGGATCGATTTGAATTCAATATTTTAAAGAGATAAAACTAGCTTCCTGTCTCAAAGATCTGCTCTGTATGTAGGGTCTTTTAAAGCTGAGCTGTGTATACAGGGATGAAAGACCAGACTAGGCTAAAGAACACAGCTGTATTCTGTCTGTATTTTCTGATGGTATAAGTACCATCCTTACCCTACTTATCATTTCACTCCTGTCTGTCAGACCTTCCGTCTGGGCTTTGTGCCACAGATGCTATAAGCAGCTGAACCATGTTTTGATGTGTAATATTTTATCTGTTGGTGGAAGGTACAAAATGTAATGACTGGAGTTTTGAAATTGCTTCTCAGTTTCTAAAGTATTCGGAAATGCATTTTTATGAACTCTCCCCCGCCCCCCAAATTCTCAATAACTTAAACAACTGATGCAATCTTTGTAGTTTTTTAGTAACGTGTAATAAGGCAAACGTAACTCTTTATTGCTCATAGTTTAGAGTTTAGGAATCCAAATATCAAATAGATTTTTTGACTTGGGCCAGGAAGCAACATAGTCCCTTTTATTCAGGCACCAACAATGTTCTCAGAATGTTGGCTAACAACAATCTTAATGTTATTAAAAACATTCTTGCAGTAATGTTAGTAGAATGTTTCTTTAATGTTATATATCTATTAAAAATGCTATTCTTTAAATGTTTTAAAATGTTCTTATAACCAAGCAACAATGTTAACACCACGTCTAAAATACTGGACCATTTTTAATGTTCCTAGAGCTTTTAAAATAACCTTATTACGTTATTTATGTTGCGGAAACGTTCCTGCAACTGGACTAATGTTCAGTGACCCTGTGACCCCTCTTTGATTCATCACAATAATAACAGATGGTCACTTCTACCAATTCTTTTTTTTATTTGCCCCCAACAGATGGACGTTCAGCTGTGACTAATACCCATAATTCTGATTTATTAAATAACGACAGGGTTGTGTAATGCTTTTGTAAATTGTCACACATATCATTTGTGAGGAACGCTCGGTTTGAATTGACTTCATTCTGTCATGCTCTGACCGTCTATAATGTGAGAACAAACACATGCACTGTTTGCTAATGTATATTAATAGCAAAAGCTTAATAAACGAAACTCACCATATAATGCTGTTTTATGCTACATACATACATACATTTGAGCATTTGCTTATATATAAGTGCTTTCATTTCTGACCTCAGCATTAACTAACATGCAGTGATTGTGTAAATATCATTGGGGCCCAGGGGCCTCTTTATCCTCGGCATCAACACCGCTGGCTGATTCAGCATGTAACCCGCGCCCACAGAGACCCATTACTGCTAATTTATCTCAAACTCTCCAGCAAACACAACACCTCAGCATTTGCTTATGTCAGTTTTTTTCTAAAATTACATAATGGTTTGGCACACGCTAACCCAAGACTTTAACCATCCCCCAACTAACAATTGTAGGTTGTAGGAACGTTTCTCTAAGAAACAAACAGATTGAAATTGTTCAAACTTTTTTAAACGTTGTATTAACGTTGTTCAACTTTGGTCAATTTTTTAATTCTATAACGTTTTTAATATGTACCTTACATATAAAAATATATGACCTTAATATATATATGACCTTTAAAAATGTTCAACTAACGTTACTGCAAGAATGATTTTTGATAACTTTGAGAGAACTTGCCAATGTTCTGGGAACGTTCCCTGTTCACTGGGAGAACATTTACACCTGACGGAGATTTATAACTTTTGCTCTACCGACCTCTAGTGACTAAAACCCAATTAGTTTAGACAATTCCATGTCAAATTAGGAAGTTTCCTAATTTCACTTCTCCAGTTGTGTTTATGTATTTAACAAAACAAAGCTTATAAAATAAAAAAAATAATAATACACTTTTATTGTATTTGATATCAAAATAATATTTTTTTCAAAGTCACCATTATTACCACCATTAATTATTATTAATTATTATTAACTATTTTAAAATTATTATCACCAATAACGCTACAGCTAATATTGAGGCGCTTTAATTTAGTTTAAGTAGGTCATAATCAGTAATAGTTTAATTTTACCTGGTAGATGCTTAACTAAAGTGACTCTACTATGATTGTGATTCTACTATGGTAAAGGTTTATAGTTTTCATATTCATAAGCAAAATTCGCCATTGGAACGTAACGACCTGACGTCAAAGCCTTCTCATTAATATTCATAAGCTCAGCCTTTGCTATTGGAGGGTTTCCACGCAACGTCCACACGACGTGATTCATATTAATAAGACTTGTCTTTCCTGTAGTAGGATTTGTAATTTTGCCGTCTGGCAAGCGCTCACAAAACACTCTTGCTATAGCGTCAAAGTTTTAAAGTAACATGACATGAACGACTAGATATAGTTATTTTTAACCAAGCATACGTTCTAGTTAAGTAGCGCTGGGATTATATTTAAAGATTTGCGGATGTTGACTCCTGTCGCACAGAGTCAGTGAGAAGATCCAAGAACCGGGATTTATTTCAGTACCTCAGATGTGGACCCGGAAGTGGTGTAATAGTTACTCGATCTGGGTTTAGTTTGTGACTTTAAAGCGGGACTGTGTGTGTTTTTTAACACTAATGGGAAGTTGACCGCTCGGGGATGGAAGATGAGTCTCCGGTGCGTGTAAAAGTCACCGAGCACAATATGCCCGGTTACACCGGACGCGACGGGGAAGCGCTCCATGTATCCAGCGGGACACGAAGCACAGATTTCGGCCGGGATGTTCCCGGCGAGCCGAAGTTGTCATCGCCAACCTTATTATTATCCTCAAAGGATGTTTTGGAATTCCATAAACACAAATACGAGCCAGGGGGCAACAATAAGGAAAACCAGGAAAGGGAAAGCACAGGAGCCGTGGATGTTTTGAGAAGGAGTTTTGGGTCCACTGTCATAGACCCGGAGGACCCAGAAGACCCGGAGACAGGACTGGATATTACACTGGATGAGTGGGATCATGAAAAGGATGATGAAAGACTGCAGTGTAGCACCAACAGTCTCCAAGAAAACCTGGAGAGCAACTCGGGACCTGGAGATCCAGACCTGTCTGATGGTGATCTTCATATTGATTTTAAAAGCCAACCCAAAGAGCACGTTTACTGTACCGTGTACTGTATTGCCAACGATAACTACAGGATACCTGTCGTGAGAACATCTGATGATGAAACTCCATCACCTTCCCCATCATCTGATGTTTCACCTCCCACCGACTCAGAATCAACACAATCGGACCATGAGCCCTACCCAGTGCCCTATACAGTGTCCGATCTCATGGTGTCTGGATTAAACAACTCTTACAATGCAAACAACGGTTTGTCTGTCGTGTTAACGTGTCGCATTTGTCTCGATGATAAACACATCGTGCCGCTGCACTGTTGCAAAAAGGCAGTTTGTGAAGACTGTCTGAAAAGATACATCACTTCCCAGGTATTCCACACCAGCTTTAGTGCTTCTCTGTGTACTTCTTTATCTTACTTTAAAAGCGTTGTTTTCATGAATGTGAACTCTTAAGTGGATGATGCAAACCTGTCATTGAGTGTTTTGGAGTAAAGAGACATCTGGGATCCTTAAAACTGCTAGAAATCTCCATGTTTACAGTAGTACTACTGTGGTACAGTGATGTCATAGAAATATTGTGGCACTTAGTGTAAATACCATATGATTGTGGAACACAATTGTAAATGGTTACTATAGTCATGTGGTGTTTACATGGTACCCTACAGTATTTCAAAGAATACCACAATATCAAAACATCACAGTATTGCCCTAGTGTGTGGTACCATGCCCACGAAACCATGGTTGTACTGTGGTAAGCTTTGATATGTTTTAGAAGAACATCTGGTGAGGTTCTCGAGCTACACGTCGACTTCACAGAAATGTTCGGAGTAGTTTAAGTTCATGCATGGTATGTTTTCTGTGACACTTGCATTTGCATTCTAATGTTTGGTTTTCTAATTGTTTGTCATTTATTCTGTTTGTTAATGGGGAGGTTTGCCATTGCATACAGTTTACAAAGCTCTAGTCTTGCCCTAGTTTAGAGAAGTGATGGATTTCCTGTGGTCTGACTCATGTGATCATGTAGTGAGGTGGAAATCTTACTCATTTATATTCCCCTGACCACAAGTATTGTATAACACTGTGCATTTATATTGGTATAATATAAAAATATATGACACCTGTTGGTTCTTTAAGGTTAATGTGGTGTTTACAGTTTACTGTATTTCTGAGCCTGTTCTAGGACTGTTTTTTGACATTGTATTAATTTTATTTCTTGGTTATAGGAATGATATTCAAACTCTGTAACATATTTAAAATGTTCCACTAACAACTTAAGAGTAACGTTTTGATATGATATATAATATTTAAGTTCTACTAACATTACTGCAAGAATGTTTTTGATAGAACTTTTAGAGACCGTTAGCCAATGTTCTGCAAACATTCCCTGTTAGTTGGGAAGTGTCACCAAACAGCTATGTTTACACCAGTTTGGACACCTTTACTGTGATGTTAGCAGGTTCTTAGAAACAGGGAGGGGGTCCATGGAAGACCTTTCTGTCGAATGGTGGTGATTCATTTTGGGCTGTAATTGATTGTCTAATCACTGAGCTCAGCTTCTCAGAGCTTTAATTGCATTACATGGTGGTTCACTGGAAGGTCTGTGTGCGGTCTGCAGGCAACATCCAAACAATGAGTTCTGCTAGAGGGATCTTGTAGACGTAATCGAGTAAGGCTGGCTCGCCTGTTGCTGCTGTCCTCCCAAATCAGGTTTATGCCCCTGTGAATGATGGAGAAGGTTCAAGCAGAGTTTGATATCATAGTGATGGCCCTCTTTTCTATTGGGTGGCTGCAGGCGTTGTTCTGATTTTGTTGCTTGTTGTTGAGTGAAGAGATGGGCCACGGTGGTTCCACGACTTACTGATTAGTTGGCAAACAACTCACTATTACAACTAGTTTTTGCAGATTTTTGTGTAGAAGTGTGTTTTGTTTTAGTTGGTTCTTTAATTAGCATACTAACAGTGTTTTGAAAAATATTGGAAGTTGTTAGAAAATCAGTTAAGAATTAATTTAAACTATTGTTTAAAAATACAATGTTTAAAAACATGTCTTAAATCCCTGCATTCTGTGCTATGCCATTCATCTGTCTTTATAAAACCCCTTTTGAAAAGTTTCTTTTTTGTTTTTTAAACTGGATCAGGTGAACCCAAACTAAGTTTAATTTTACAAGGCTTCCTTATTGCACATTTCTTCTTTATTTATTCTTTATTTGTCTTTATTTATACCCAGACAGTTTTCTGGTTAAGTACAGTAGCTTGTATGTGGTTCCCTTGACCTGTTTAACTGCAAGTCACGTTTCTGCGCAAGACCGTGTCTTTAATTATAAAGATGATGCTGCAAAAAAGAATTTTGTTTATATAGGCGCTTGCAGATACGTGGATACGCCCACCATTGTCGCGGCGTGTGTTTTGCTATTCTTGGGTTTAAAAGTATGACTACCTGTTAAACCTGTCTGTTGGAATCGTATCCAGTGAGCTTTCTACCCATGTCCAGCATTAAAGCGAGGTCACGCTAGGTACTGTAATGCATAATACGTTTTCTGTGTCAGCTTCTCTTTTAAAACAACAGCTTTTGCTGCTGTGCGTAAGACCTGAAAACAAATTTAGTAAAGTGGTCTTACGTAACCAGTGAGTGGATTAAGCCCTTTACCAAGGAAATGATTTATTTTAGCACCTGCGAGGTGTCAGTTTTTCCTTTTTGTTGTAAGATTGCTAAATACATGCGTGTATTTTTTCCAATAAAGTTGATATTGCAGTATAATCGGTCTGTTCCCAATCACACTTTCACGCTCTTTGAGGCATGATGTTAAAAGCGGGTTAGTTAATGAAACTCTTAAAAATATATGAGCTCAGATTAAAGTAGTTTTAAATGGATGAAAGGAATAGGTGATCGGTTAACGTGCACCTTGACTGCACAGAGATGGCGAGAAGTTTGCATCACAAAAGATTCATTTCAATAGCTAATATTTAACTTCACACAGCCAGTGTTTCTCATGTCAAGCCTTTGTGTTGGGCTTGGCAAGCAGGGCAGCCAGTGTAAATGTCAGGTGCCATGGCAAAGACGTTCATTCTTGGGTGTAATATTTCAGAATACAGCCACGTACTGGATCCATTAGTGGTTAAAAGTGAAACTTAATGTAATGACAGTCATCTCAAAACAAAGATAATTATGCTGACTGTCTCTTTTTTAATCTGACAAAGTGTTTTAGCGCATATTAGCTGTGCTTTGGTAAAGAACATTGTGTGTACTTGCTGTTCACCATGAAACTTCAAAATCTTCATAATTGGTCTTCAAAATTCCAACTCTGAATTGAGGTAGAATTTGAGGTCTGAATCGAGGTAGCAAACAGGATGCAGAATTTTATTTGAATCTATACAAGCAGAGTTACAGACATATGCTTGGCCTTTAACCCCAAACTACATGCCCAGCCTCCATCCAAAATATATCAACCCACAAAGAAATCACACTTCTAGAGGTGGTGTGAGCCAATTAACAGATATGTCAGAGTTGATACAGAATGCCGGTATGTGACATGACAAGCTCAGAATCAAGAATCAGGATTTATCACGCCTGTGGTGAGTGTTGTTATTGTTCTGTGTGTGTGATTGGTCCATTAGCAGCAGTCTGACAGGTGTTAAGATAACCTGTGGGTGGCCCGGGGGAGCGCTAGCACTGCTATCACAAATCAGCGTCATGTGCCAAGGTAAGGCTTCCCGTGGGAGTGTCGGATCTCATTAGGATCCCAAAGTCAACTCTAGGTAGAGCTGCCTCTCGGTCTCCACCAGCTGCGATCTGGGTGGGTTTAGGGGCCCTCCCTCAACAGGAACATTGTTAGTTCTGTTTACTAAGACTAATTGCTGTAGTCAAGTGCAAATGCGTCATATAAAAATGACTCAAGAAGCTCTCCTAAACTAGCACTCCTAACTTAGCACAACCCTGTTCCAGCAGAGGTTATATAAAGTTATGTATTTGTTCTAAATGAGGTGACTTCAAAAGCTCAAAATGCTCCCACTTTATTCATCCAAACTGTTTTATCTCAGTGCTGTGGGACTTCATCCTCTCGCAGAGGAGGTGCTACAACAGACCCTGAGAGTTTCTACAGTTATATCCCACCGTTCTCTTGCTGCTGGGTCAACAATGAGAATGAAATGGATCTCATTGATCCATGAAAGCCCATAATTCCTCCAGGAGACAAGAAAGGCTGTTGTACACAGATTTAATAATCAACAATTCGAACTGAAGTCAGACCAGTAGGATTGAGCCTCTAGGGTTCATTCCTGCCTGCTGAGACGTCTTCTGTCACACATTAGCTCTGTGATCGTTTGGAGAGGGTGATGCTAAGCGTTGACTTGGAAGCAATTTAGCTACTGCTTGTACAGTTTTATTTGAGCTGGTTGTGTACACAGATTGTACCTGCAGCTGCTGTCTCCTCTTGTAATCACTGATTAAAACTCATTGACGTCACTGTATTAACCATTTGTAACAGGGTGGATTACATATGTAACAGTTCATACAGTCATTTAAACACTTAGTGTTGTATTAATGCTGCTGTCCTTTGTTTGGTTGCATTGCGTGTTTTAAAAGGACAGTTAACCCAAAATGTTGTGTCATCATTTACTCACTTTCTTGTTGTATGAGAAACCTGTATGACTTTCTTTGTCCTGCAGAGCACCAGAAAATAATGTTGAAGCTGTTTGTTTTCCGTACAATGATTGTGAAACATGGTCTTCTGTCACATATGAGATAACAGAAAGTCCTGTAGGTTTGGAATAACATGAGAGACAGTACAATGATCACAGAAGTTTTGTTTTTGAGTGAATTATACCTTAAATTCCACGTTCATTGTGATCTGTGTCTTCAGGTTAACGTGGGCCGGGTGCATTTGGTGTGTCCCATCACGGAGTGCAGCGGGTTTTTGGAGGAGAGCTTGATGATTTCACACCTAACCAGTGAGGAACTGACAAAATACAAGTACTTTCTGGAGCTCAGCAGACTGGACTCGACCACCAAACCTTGTCCCCAGTGCAGCCAGTTTACATCACTGAAGGGACACGGCCAGCAGACCCCCACCAAGACCGAACACAAGTATAAGGTCAGAGATCTTTAAGGGGTTTGTAGCATGTTTTTAGTTACATACATTGTGTCACTTTACACATGTAATGGTCAGCGTGATGTTACGATTGTGTGTATCAACTCTGTTATCGATCAAAAGAAACAGTGTGGAATTGTGTCAAAACGGTATATAAAGTTTGAAATTGATATCCTTGAAAATAACAGATTGTGTTTAATTTTTCCCTCACAGATTCAGTGCTCGAAGTGCCAGTTCGTCTGGTGTTTTAAATGCCACGCGCCCTGGCACGAAGGCCTGAAATGTCGAGACTACAGGAAAGGAGACAAACTGTTGCGTCACTGGGCCAGTGTCATCGAACACGGCCAGAGAAATGCTCAGAAGTGCCCACGCTGCAGGGTAAGGAATTTACTTTAGTTTACAAAAGTTTATTGTTGGCACAACCATGAAAACGTTAACATATGACCAGCCTCATATAAACATCAACTCTTTTTAGTATTCAACAACTTGTTGGGGACGTTGTTACTCATGTCACATGCAAAGATGTTAGCCAATCATTATGCAGGTCATTTACATATAAAGAGCCTAAAGATACGGTCACAAAGACAACCCAGGTCAGAAAGATGGTCATTATATTGGCTGTTAGTGCATAATCTTGCATGACAATTGTAAGCAGACATCCAAAAGCGTAAAATATGGCCCTTTAAAATTAACAGGACGGAAACAGTCGGTGTTGGAATCTGTTTATTAAGATGGAATCTGTTTATTGTGATTCCCTTTTCCTGTCTAACTCTTTGTTATGTTCTTTGGAAACTCAGCATTCCAGGAAATCATAAGACAAGGTTCTGGTCAAAGTGATCTTGAAGTGCATGAATTTTTCATGAGGCCCATTTTAGAGACATTTAGAGACTGACGTACGTTTGTTCGTTTAGAAAAGCTGTGTCAGGCGTTTCTGTTTTCCGTCCTGACACATGAATGTTTGGCATAGTGCACATACCTGAACCAGAAACTTGAACGCTTAGCAAAGATCTTTCCATTTTCAGAATGAAGTTTTCCAACTCATAAAACTAGAGAGTTTATTATATGTTCTAAGCCTCACAATGCGATCATTGTAACTTGTCATAGTTTTGTGAGCTCTGGGCTTTGACTAATTTAACATGTAGCTCATAAACTGGCTAGAAATGTCTGTTTTATCTGGGTTAATAAGCGTTAATCTGGTCAATTTAATCAATTATGGTTAATTTTATTACTCACACTGTCAAGAATCTTCATAATTAGTATTATTGTCTATTCTATTATAATTTTGGAATTCGTATATTCTACATTCTAGTCTAAACCATTTTTATCAAGTAAATTGATGATTTAAAAAACTGCAAACCGTAACTTTTTGGTTAAAAATGTTTATAATAATAAGTAATAATTTGACCTATCAGGTCTGTGTTTGTCATTTTGGCTTCATATATACGTAGAGACAAGTATGTAACTTTAAGTAACCTGTAGTTTTATGATTCCAGCAGAGATGGCGACAGCTGCAAAAGTTACAGATTTAAGAAAATGTTGTGCACTGCGCTTTGATTTTAGCATTGCATTGTTTCCTGTCCACACAGATCCACATTCAGAGGACGGAGGGCTGTGATCACATGACCTGCACGCAGTGCAACACAAATTTCTGTTACCGTTGTGGTGAAAAATACAGACACCTGCGGTTCTTCGGTGACCACACCTCCAACCTGAGTGTGTTTGGCTGCAAGTATCGCTACTTGCCTGATAAACCACATCTGCGCCGGCTGGTCCGAGGATCAGTGTGCAGTGAGTGTGCAACACAATCAGTCTGTTACAGTTTGATGTTGGGAATACTGTTGGGTTACTTGAACTAACCTGGTTAACTTGAGCCTTTGTTTATTATTTTGTGACACGCAACCTAGAGAAATATGACTATTAATATTCTCATGACACAACTAGAGGAGATGAAAGAACACTTTAGACAATTTAAGGTTGTAATAACGTTTCCGTAATGCTTCCTTTAAGTAACAAAAATATTTCTTAGAAATTGTATTAACATTAATGCTTTTTAAAACAGTTGTTCTGCAATGTTTTTTAGTGTAAAACATTACACTAACAACTAAACAATAACATTTTTGAGATATAATATATAACATTAAACTAACATTCTACTAATGTTACTGCAAAATTCTGCTAACGTTCTGAAAACATTCCCTGTTAGCTGGGGAGATGCAGAGATCTGCCTTCAGTTTGCATGTCTCCTCAGCATTGGCGTGTATGCCGTACATGAGCCAGTGTTTGTGAAGTGTCCTCAGGGCATATGAACTGTGCTATTAGACTCAACCATCCATGCATCACATACAAGTGTTTGGTCCACAGGTCAGTAGATTCACAGTGTCAATAGTCCAGCAGTACATAAGAGCTCTGTGTGTTTGTTTCTGCAGTGAGTAAGATCATGGTGGCTCCATTGCTTATTGTCCTGGTAGTGATTGTTGGAGTCATGGCTTTGGTCATAGGTAAGAATGATCTTCTCTTTTACAGCCTCACAAAGCATGTCAGGGACACATATGGGACATATTTCATCCCATAATCAAAAGAAGGACAAAGAACTTTTGCATATAATGTTTAAAATCACCCCTCCCCAAATCGTGACTTTTTTTTATGACAATTAAACTCATCTGACCGAGTTAAATATTTGAATTGCATCTTCAATAACTTGTGAGTGTACAAAATGAACAAAACATTTTTTAAATGTTATTAAGATAAATAATAATACAATGGTGGTTTCTTTTTTATTTTAATCTCTTATAATAATAATAATAATAAAAAAAATGTCCACACAGGAAAATCCTCATTGCTGTATTTTTTTAAAATAATAATGTCAGTCAAAACCTTACAGTATAAAATCTTTTTTAGCTGTTGTTTTTATATTAGTTTTTCTTCAGCACAGATGACTGTACGGCAGCAAGACTGTGTGATGTTGTTTTGAACTGTGTTTCCTGTGTTGTGCTGAATCTCCGCAGGTTTGTTTGCTCTGCCTATCTACTACATCTGTAAGAGGAGAAGGAAGCGCACACAGGCGTCAGAAAGCTGGCTGTGCTGACTCAGCCTCACTCATCCTGCTCAGGACCTGCACAACACAAACACAGCCCAAAAATAACCCGGGTGCCAACAGACAGACCCCTGCCACCTGTTATAACCATCACAGTGTGAGCTTTCCTGTTAGCCACATCTCATGAATATTGCACAGAGACCTGCTCCTTCACACTGAACTGATCTGAATTCACTTCGTTTTTAGAACTGCTGGATGCGATATGCAGTGTGAACGCGCTGAAAATGATTTTGTTGTTTAAAGAAACGGTTCACCCAAAATAAAAAAAATTCTGTTATCATTTATTCACCCTCATGTTGTTCCAAATCCTGCCCAGCTAATGTTCTCTAAAAGTTCTCTCAAAGATATCAAAAATGTTCTTGCAGTAAAGAATGTTTCTTTAACATACAGCAAAAACTTTATTAGGTAGTTAGGGGAACAATTTAAAAATGTTACTTTTCAAAGTAACGTTTTTGTTACTTTGAATTGAATTGTTAAACGTTCTTACAGCCCAAAATTGTTAGCTGGGTATTGTGCTATTATTGGCTGTTGTTGGGCACTCTTTATATTTATTAAATGAAAGTCATACAGGTTTGGAAACAATTGAGGGTGAGTAAATAATAACAGAATGTTTTTCAGTGAGCTGTCTCTTTAATTTATGACACGCATCAGAAGTTTTCTGTAAGCTTTTAATGTTTGATGACAGCGAGGGTGAGTTCATGTCTGTCTCTCTTTGCCCCCTCGCTCTCTCTCCCTCCTTTCGTCTGTGTGCTGTGCCAACATCCGCAGGAATTTGCATGATCAACAAAACACGTTTTGTCTGCTTGTCTGTGTAAAACAAAAGGCTCAGAATTAGAGGGGACAGCAGCTCTAAGCCAAGACATACAGATCAACTGTCATGCAAAATAATACTGAGTTATGCAAAACATTCAAGCTCTCTTTATGATGGACACACACAAATCTAAAGCTGTCAACCAAATACAACCAAACCATCAACCAAACTGGGAGCATCATCAGAAATTTGACATTTTGTACCAAAAATGTTTAAATGACATTTTGAAACCCATATTTTGGTCTTGGGCTTTTGAACCCTGCGGTGAACAGTTCCACATTCATTTCTACAATATATTAACTTTGCACACGGAGACACAACCAGTGGGCAGCACCTTGTTTTATTTAGTGGCATAAGTTGCCACGACGATTGAGACTGTAGCCAATAGGCACACCTGCTGTAATATTGCACAGTGTTAAAGATTCATATTCACTGTAATGCGTTGTAAAGGGTTTATTGGGTTCAATTCCACCTTGTTACAAAAACAATTACTGTAGCATGCCAACAAGTATAGGGTTCTGAAGCATAACCCTAAACATTAGAAAGATTACATTCACTCCACTAGAGTTCACGAAATGATGTTTAAACAAAAGGCAACCGCTAAAGCTCAGTTTTCAGTCCAGCGCCTGCCCCATGTTGATTTGATTTTAACTAGCTGTTTAATACTTAAACAAAGGCTGGTCTCAAGGAGAGCCAGGAAGCACAGAAAAGCACTGCCGGAAAGGTTGTAACCATAGCAACATGCCGGGTGGCCAGAGAATCAGGGAAATGAGTATTAAAGGACTAGTTCACCTAAAAATAAAAATTATCTTATAACTTACCCTCATTCCACCCTTAGGTGTATATGACTTTCCATTCATCATAGAAGTAATCCATACAACTCGTTTGCCATACTTGAGAAGACAATTATTTACAAACTGGAGTCGGATTACTTTCACAATGGATGGATGTGCTTTTTAGAGCTTTAAAATCTCGGACACCATTCACTGCCATTATAAAGCTTGGAAGTGCCAGGATATTATTGAATATAGCACTGATTGTTTTCAGCTGGAAAAGAAAGTCATACATCTTGGGTGCCTTGAGGCTCAGTAAATTATGGGCTATTTTGAAGCACAGAGCAACTTGTCCTGCTGGTCTAATACTCAGGGCACAGTACAAAATCATCATGGTGTAATTCCATCTGATTCCGCTTTGGGTTTTAGTGGTTGCCTGTTATCATTTTAGAGCAGTTAGTGAGTTAGTTTGAGACAATCATTTTTCTTTTTTAAAATGCACTCGGGCACCAATGTTATTCTCAGGGAGAAATTCTTCACACATTTACAAATTTCGTCACTTTCTTGCAGATAGTGGAATTATCTTGAGGAAAAACAAAGACTCCAAAGATCCAGGTCGGAATGTTAGCTCATCGGAAATGTCAAAACTGCTGTTTCAGAACTTGTTAGCACTGTAAGATGAAAGCTTTGAGTGCCAATGTGGTTTGTGCTACTTTTTATTTTGTTTGTTTTACTAGACGGTGCCTTTACAAATGGAATTGAACATTGTTCCAAGAACTTTATGGGCAATTTCCTGTCGTACAGTTGGAATGCACCACCTGCTGTGATGGATTTCCAAAGACATATTATTATTTTATTCAGAATATTTGGTCATATTTTATTCCCTAAATATACTGTAGTCTGTGTCTGAATTTATACCACAACATCCGTGTTACATCCATGTTTTTGTTTTTGTGTTTAAAGAAAAAATGCACATTGTATGTTTTTTATTTGTTACATTTGCTGTTGCACTTTATTATGAGTTACAGAGTCGATTCAGGCCTGCATACAGCAAACACGTGTCCTTATATTTAATGAAGAAATAAAAAGCTGCCAACAGTTGGTCTCAGTTGATTTTAATTGGTGGAGTTAATTAAGTTTAATTAAGCTTTTACAATTGCTCTTGCATGTAAAATTTGCCACATAACCGTTTACATAACCAAGCACACATTTATTGTGAAGGTGAATATCTCAAAGTGTTTATTTATGTGCTATAATGAAATTTCAGAGGGACTTAATATAATACAGATTTGATGGTGGCTTCCCAGCTAACAGGGAACATTCCCAGAACATTGTCTAAAGGGTCTTTCAAAGTTATCAAAAAGTTCTTAACAGTTTTTATTTCTAAAGTCATATATCACATATATCCAAAACATTTTAAACGTTTAAAAATTTTACAAAATTTAAATTAATATGTCTGCTTAAGCTTTCACACTGTTGCAAACTGTTTACATGATTCATTTATTTAGACAGGTCATATAATAAAGTTCCTGTTTAAAATGTAGTTAGTTTATTGCTGTAACTAGATGAATTCATGATCTTTTACGAGGAAGTGTGCTAATAGTGGTCACTGGTGAATGAAAGGTTTCTCCTCCAATTTGCATGTGCTGTGAGATAAAATATTCAAGTCTGACCACACACATCAGAGTAAAATAACTATTATCTCCTTTTGGTCTGAGTTCTTTATTTTCAGCTGATCCAGGGCTAAGCTTAGAAAGGCTACCAGTTTCAATGCTGAAAAGTATTACATTTCATTTTGAAAAAGTCATTTGTAGGTTAAATAATCATTTAATGAGTATTATTAATTTAAAGTAAGTTTACAATCTGATAATCTGTCTGGACCAGTCTAGAATTAAGTCAACCGTCACACCTTGTAAGGTTTAAACCTACAACCTCTGGTTGCCAGTCCAGTTCTCTAACCATAATGCTACACCTGGTAAATTTATCCACACAGTGTTAATGACATGCAATTCTGACCATCTTCACCTACAGCAGACGCTTTATTAAAGTCCTTAAGTTCTGTCCTTAATTGAAGATCACTATTTAGATATTGGGAAACTGTGGCCCTGTGTGGGGTCCAATATCAGCCTGCAGAGATTACAACCCATGTGTCGCATGTGTTAACAGTGTTTCCAGTTTCTTCTGACCCTCCCTGCTGGTTTCTGATAATGCACATTCCAGTCGGATCAATTTCCTGTCTGAGTCCTTTGTTAGCAGAGTTTACTAGCCAATGAGCTGCTTCCTGTGGTCAGCTGACCAAACTGACATCCTGTTGACACCAGCAGCCCTGCTGATACACCAGAGTAACGGTTTTAATAGCAGACCAGAATAATCAAACATGATATTTCTTCATTCTCTGACAGTATATCAAAGCATTGTTTAATACAAGAAAACCCTGCTGTTTATTAATCTGAATATTGCTACTGCCTGGGGCAGCATATGGGGGACTATTTCTGTAGTCTTTTGTTAACTAAGTATGTCTGTTTTTTAATGTTAAAAACCACATTTAACCAGTTTACTATCACCTTACTACCAGTTTTAAAATGTGGATGCAGATTATCTATAAAAACTGCACATCAGTTAAGTACTACCGAAAAATATATACTGTATATACTGTTATATAAAAATATTTTACTGCTTGGTCTGCAAGAAACTCGTATCACAGAATCGCATTTGGATCTGATGCTGTTTCTAATGACTAGTGGTCGTGTTAAACAAGTCTGGCATCTGCTGGTTAAAGCTGAAGATAACAGGAAAGTACTGCAGTTAACTAGCCATGCGATTTACTTTCTGTGTTTGTGAAAAGTTTGTTGTAAATAAAAACTTGCACTGTGACACTGTGCAGTTTTATAATGCTGAATGTTTTTTCTGATTTTTGCCATGTGTAGTTATAATGCTGTTTATGTTACACTTTTATAATTTCCTATCGTCTTAATATGTGTATTTTAATAACTTAATGTCCAAATCAATAAACATTAGCTCCAAATTTACATCATTAAACCAGTTTGCATGTTATTCTTTCACTTTCATATTATTAAGTCTTATTATTAAGTCTTCATACTATTGTATTGTTAAGCCAGTCTGTTTTCCTTGTCTTACCAGAAGATGGCGGTGCTGTCTCCAACTTAACATTTTAACCCACACTAACCTGGTTGAGTTTGTCAGGTAAACATGACCCAAGTGAGATCATAAGTCGAGTATGCACATATTTGCCAAACTATCATTTAAATACCAAGATGAATATAAACAGCCTTAGTTTGTGCAAACCTCACTAGTGTTTATAGTTTTCTAATGATTGGTTATAGGTTACTAGGTTAATGATCTATTGTTGTTTATCACAGAACATGTTATTATGGACAAGGGTATAATCACCCACCCCTAAATATAAATTATAATTTGTGGCTCTCCCATTGGTCAATGGTACGACCAGTGGGCGTGGTTTATACAGAGGAGGGTGAGTTGCTAGACTGGTTAGTTCTCCGAACTGAGAGGTTCTGTGTGTGTTTGTGTGTATGTGTGTGTGTACTGGACCTGTATTTGGACAATACTGCTGTTATGGAGCCCAGACAACAGGGTGAGCTGCGTCTTAAATCACTTTGATGGCTTGTCTTAAAAAGCTTTGAGTACTTTAATATCTTTTCACTTTATTCTGTAATGCTGGAACAACTGAACAGAATTACACAGAAACCCTTTGTTACATGCGACAGTATTGCTCATAACAAAATAAAAAACACGCATGTTGTCAGTTTTAAAGGCAACTTAACGAGTTTATTTATGCATCTCATGGACTTCATGTAAACAAATGAGCGACAGGGACGCGCTCTGCTTAGGTGCGCTTATCTGAGAACCACGTGACCTTCATTTCCATACACCACGTGACTGCTAGTTAACTAATCGAAGTCTTGTGACCAGATGTAGTCACGTGTATAACTAGTGCATTGATTAAACAAAACTCAAGTTTATAGTGTATATACAGTTATATAGTATATATAATCAATATAGGGTTTATATAGTATATCTAGTATAGAATAACAGTATAGTAATGTATGCAGACTTGGGCAATTTGACTAGACGCAACGAAATGGTAAATTTATAGTTAAGAATACATTTTAAAATAGTTTGTAAGATAAAACCTTAAATTTGCCTTATGTGGTAATAATATTTTATCCTAAGTCAAATATATTTTATTATATTTGAATACATACACAACATGACTATAGTGAATTATATACATGAGTATGCAGACAGTAGAAGTCAGTTAAACTGCAGTCATTGCGTGTTTTGTGCACTTATCCTGCTTAACATCTTGTGTTTGTTTTGCAAATAACACAGAGCTGTACTGTAGTGTACTCACTCCTGAAGCAGTAGACTGGGGTAAGAGCAGCAGACTGTGTAATGAAATGAGAGTGAATGTGACACTCCAGCTCTCTGTAGATATCTTCACATCACATGGGTTTAGTGCAAATGGACGGCTGACTAGTTCATTCAAAACATATACTGTATACAGTTATCACTGGTTGTGCTGTTAAACTTTGGGCCTGCATTTTAAACATTTTTATTCACTTTGCTATGCCCATTTCAAGTGCATGTAATTTAGATATTACTAAAATAAGCCAGTACCCAGCTAACGTTCTCAGAACGGTCTCTAAGAGTTCTGTCAAAGTTATGAAAAAATGTTCTAGCAGTAACGTTAGTAGAATGTTATGTATCATACATCAAAAATGTTATTCTTAAGTTATAGTATAGTGGCATGTTTTAAAATAATATAAACAGTTTTGTTACTTAATGGAAATGTTAGGGAAACGTTCTGACAACCTAAAAATGTTAGCTGGGTAGGGGTGGGTTTAATATGCTTGCCTGTGCTTTTGAATGATCTATTTTACATTTGATTTCTTCACTGTTTGGATGCTGTTTAGACGTTTGCATGTTCCTGTGAAGTTTGAGTGAATCTTGTTAGATTGTATTTTGATGTGGTATGTACGTCATTTTATAAATTGGCTCACAAAATGTCCTCCGTGTTTTTTTATTTGCTAAACAAGCAGATGAAGGAGGAACTCTCCGTGCAGGTAGGGCTCAGAAGAAAAGTTTCAAAAGCTGTTCCACGCTGTCATGGCCGTCTTCGGAAATTTCCTGCTAGTCTCTGAATACTCTGTCATGTGTCCATGCAGCAGTCAGACGGATTTAATCCAGTCGGATAATCGCTAAGGAGAAATCCATCCGATTACACCAGCAATGCCAAAACTTACGTAACCCTCTATTGAAACCCCGACTTTAAAGTTCTGATACTTCATTCCTTGTAACATGTTGTGTTTCCGTATTTTATTTCACAAAGTAGAACGCTGTACTACATATTATACATGGACTGACCTGAGATTTATCTTCTTAGACCAAAAACATTGTATATGTAGACGTTAAGATGCCATTCGCTTCTAATCAGTGTTTTGTTGTTCTCTCATCACTGGTCTGCGTTTAAATGCTGGATTTTAAAGATTTTACAGAAATTGGTTTTTGTTTTTTATGTGTGTGAGGTCAGAAGTCGGTGTTGTGTTCATCTGCTAGTTTTGCATCTGTTGGGTTTGTGAAGTGATTCATTGTGGAGTCTGTTGTGAAAATGAGGACACTGAGTGAAGAGGACAGAAGAGAGAAACAGTGCAGTGAGCGTGAAAAAACTGTCAGTCATTCTGCCCCAAAGGGCCACTTACTTACTTACTTACATGACAAAAGCAACGATGTCTGATGGATTTGACTCACTTCAGAACATGAAGATAAATTCGTATTGACTTATTTGTGACAAAAAATAAAATGCTTACCAAAAAATTGTCAAGATGACCACAAAGATCAGAATGTAGCACAGTTTGTCTGTGAGTGGGACAAATTTATTGTGTTTTCCTGTCATCTCGTGTGATGTAGAGGCATCAGAAGTTGCTAAGCAACCGTAACAATGAGGCTTGTTATGCTTAAAGATCCAACCGTCAGGTTTAATCGATATACAAGCACTTTCCTCTGCTCTGCTTCTCTGGGTTCTGATTGGATTAGACACTGAGAGTGTATCGTGCCTCAGCGCTCTAATCAGGTTCTGATATAATGACTGACCATCTCTCTGAGATGTGACTCCTTTCCTTTGGACAAGAACAGACTCAGTACTGTACTCAGATTACCAGAACCGTGTCAAGGGCATTAAAGCTTCAGGTAGCTCAGTTACTAGCCTTGAACTTTTATTTTTCACTCATTTTCAAGTGAGATTTAGTCCTTCACGTGTGTGTTGCGTGTGTTGTTCACTGAAAATTAGAGTAAAAAAGTGATATATGTGGTGGAGTGATCTGCTGGTTTTTGAGGAACTGGGTTTTAAGGTTTCAGTGCCGGGCAGGATGATCAAACCATATTCTTACTTTCAATTCACAATTCCAGTTTAGCTTTACTCCTCTAAATGTGTTATGAAAGACATCGCCCATCTCTCTCTGTGCCGGCCTGTCAGCCTGTATGAGAGGTGTTTTATTTTCAAATTAACCCAGTGTTGTCTTAAAGGAATAGCTCACCCAAAAATGTGAATTTTGTTATTGTTTATTTAACCTTGTGTTTTTCTAAATCTACATTTATGTTTAATCTAAATTTAAATTCTGTCTTTTTTGGAACAGAAAGTTAGCTCAGTGAAAGTGAATGGTGACCACATTTGTACCTTGTCCACATTCATAGCATGTTAAAAAAACAGCTGAACAGTCTGCAAGATTTTCTTTTGCGTCATACGCAAGAAAAAAGTTTTATAAACATGAGGGTGAATAAACGACATTTTCTTTTGTAGGGTGACTGTCCCTTTAAGGCAACACTGGGCTGGTTTCAGTGTAAAACACCTCTTACAGTGTCTGTAGACAGAAACAGAGGGCAGACGACAGTATTTAAGTGTACCGTCCCTTTAAGACACGCTTCCATGAGTTTCTGGTTAAACATTCCGACTCCATGTTGAGGCCTCAAGGTTACTGGTGATGTTTGTAAATCAAATAATTTGTAGGAACTTTAATGTCTTCTTAAGGAAACATAATGCACTGCTATAGCTGTGCTATACAAGCTGGGTCAAATGCAAGGTTTCATCATATATTTTAAGGTGCTTTTTCATGTACAACCTTTCATTATACAGTATATGATACACACCCTTGATCAGGAGGGAAGATGATTATATAGAGAAGGTGATAGTTAAATGTGTTTGCAGGCATGACAGCTGCTGGTATAATACTGAAGGGTTTAAGTCTGTATGGTTATAAGTGAAGACATAAATGTGGAGTTGAGTTTTAAAGAAACAGATTAACCAAAACCTGTATGTGACAGTTTGAATATGTTTGTAGGAATATAAACATGTATGTTGTTATAAACGATGTATGATTGAGGATGCTTTATAAGTGAAGAAAAGGGAATAATTATGGTCTGTTTTTTTTACATAAAGATAAATAGTTTTATGGAGAGAGTTTGTGACTTTAGACACTAAATCTTCTTCCAGTGGAGTGAAAGTTTCTTATCAAACCAATGTGAAATGATTTTGAGATTTTGTCGTCTTTGTTAGCCATGGTGCTCCGAATCTGACAGAAGATATTTCTGTGAAAACAAATCCGTAACAGAATTATGCACGTGACCGAGAATAACGTTAAACAATAAGAGTCTTTGTTCAGTGAGGTTTCTTCTCATTTCTCTCCAGGTTTGTTGGATGAGGAGCGTCTGAAGGAAGTTGATGAGGACATGGTGTCTGAGGTGGATCTCAACAACACCATCACAGATGAGGAGAGGGAGGAGATGATGAATGAAATGACTAAGGTGATGCATTTGTAGGTTGTAAGAGTGTTTCTTTAACATTTCCATTAGTAACATAAACGTTAAAAGCATTATTCTGAAAGTTTTAGAAATGTTCAAAAT